>PVJX010046343.1:0-12233 GCA_004027295.1 Dolichotis patagonum | reverse complement strand
GTTTTTAATCTATTTCTGCAGTATCTTCCATTGACACTACTGTTTGATAATTTAGCTGGGTATAGAATTCTACATTGCTCCATGCTGAGGGTGTGGGTTAGTGTTAGAGAAAGTGCTTGGCATGCAAGAGGCCTGAATTTAGTGTCCAGTACCACAAATGAAAGCAAGGGTCCCATTGAAAGCCGGGTGTGATGTGCACCCCTGCAATCCCAGCATTGGCAAGGCTGACGAGGGTGAATCACCATGAGTCTGAGACCAGCCTGAACATACAGTTAAATTCTGTGATCAAAACAAGAAAAAATTCCATGGGAGGGATTCGTTCCACTGTCAGCTTCAGCAGTGACACTGAGGGGTCAGATGCTATTCTGATTTTTTTCTGAAACCCAATTTATCCTTCTCTGGAAGTCTGTACGACCTTTTATCCATCTCCCACAATCTGGAATTTCAGTGTAAAGTATCTCAGTGGAAAAGCAGCTCTGTTCATTTTGCTAGATTTAGAAGACATTTTCAATTTTCTATCATTTAATTCAAAGAATTTGACTGGAATAACTTATTTGCTGATCATGTCCTCTATTTTCTTTATTTTTTTATTTCTTCTAGGATTCCTTGTATTTTTGTTTGTTTGCTTGCTTGCTTTTTTGTTTGTTTTGTTGAGACAGCATCTCACTATGCAGTTCAGACTGGCCTTGAACCCAGCACAGAGCCCAGACAGGCCTCAAACTCACAAAGTCACGGTGACCCTCCTGCCTCAGCCTCCCAGTGCTGGGATCACAGGTGTACACCACCACGCCTGGCCCTGATTCCTCATATTTGGATGTTAGATCTCTGAGAATGATTTTCTAATCTTCTTTCTCTGGTGCTGGGACTGGAATCCAAGGCCTTACCATGCTACACACATGCTCTACCACTGAGCTACCACCCTAGTCTTCATTTTCTAATTTTCATGTCTTTTGCTAGGCACTGTTGTTTTGTTGTTTGCCTTCTGGAATATTCCTCATCTTCCCTCTTATTTCCCAACCCTACCAGTAAACTTCTAATTTATTCTAAGGAGATAATTTTGTTCTTGAAACGTTCCTTTTGGATAACATTGTGTTCTTGTTTAATGTGTGCTACATCTCCTTGCTGCTAACTTTTTGGCATTTTCCTCTGTTTCCTCCGAGGGCCTTTTTCACCTCTTCTTTCCCGTTCTTCTCTGTGTTGCAGGCCTCTCTCAGGTGCCTGAGCACCTCGGCTTCTGCACTCGAGGGTGCTGGGAAACTGGGCTCTGTGCTGGCCGCTCCTCAGGTTGGGGGACACGGCCGGGATGCCTGTGTCCTCCTACTGAACTCCTGTTTGCATCCAGAAACCCAGGCCTGTCCTGCCTGGCCCTGCAGCTCTGGGGTTCAGGGTCCTGGTTTCACCCCATCATACTCACCCCTCCAGTGAGTGCTGGAGACACTGCCCTGGCCCAAGGGGAGGGTCCTTGGTTGCTGACCACTCTTTAGACTCTCTCCACAATCCCCGGGGAACCTCGCTCCTTACCTCCACCGCCAGCTGAAACTTGGGGCTGCCTCTGTCTCCCTGCTTGGCTGCTGCCCGCTCGCCCAGCCAGCCTCCCTCAGCTGTCCACTTTCCAGCCTCCAAATCTGCTTTGTTACGGGGTCCCACCCATTGTCTGCCACTGTGACACTTGGGAAATCCCTTTTCTGTCATTTTAAACAGTGGTGCCAGTGGTGGCAAAAAGCAGGGGCAAATTCTGTCTGTGCTTAATCTGCTCTCTTTAGCCAGAAACTCTTGACATTTCAGAAACTCTACTTTTTAGTATTTCCTAAAACTTCATTTTGACTTATTTTCATCAGAGCTTTGCTTATTTATTTAGCAGTTTTTTGTTTGTTGTTTGCGTGTTTATTTTGAGACAAGGGCTTGCTGTGTAGTTCACATCGGGTTTGAACTATTGTAGCCCAGACTGGTTTCAAACTCATAGTGACCCTCCTGCCTCAGCCTCCCAGAGGGCTAAGATTACAGGTGTGTGCTACTGCCCTGGATAATCACAATTTTGTCTGTTTGCTTGTTGCTGTGCTGGGGAGGGACCTCGGAGCTTCCCACAGGCCCAGCAAGGGCTCTCCCACAGCTGCACCTGCCCAGCCCCACCCCAGCGGCCTCCATCTCTTGGCTCTGTCCTCTGTTTTGGGTCAGGGCATCGTCGCATCTTCCTGTGGTTTTGCTGCAGTCGTCACCCTAGACTGCCGTTTTCTAATTCTCCGCGTGGGAGCTCATGGGCAGGGCTGCGGTCTGTGGGAACCCGGGACATGGGGTCACTGCCCTTTCTCATGCGTGTCTCCTGTGCTTTTCCACCCGCGGCCGAAGGACCTTCTCTTGGTACCGGCACCGCTTGCCAGGCGGGCGCTTGGCCGCTGAGCCACGTCCCAGCCCTCCTGGCATCTTTCTTGTGTGAATTTCTGGCTTTGGGAGCCTGCAGAGCCTGTGGGGGAAACGTAATGTAAACCCGAAGCCTCTGCAGGGCTTGTTTTTGGTTACAAAGTCCCAGTCCCGAGCGGGCCAGGCGGGAGCAGAGGCGCCCCCCGGAGCTGCCCGAGCGCGCAGCTGTGCTGGCGCCTCCCGCGGGACCCAGCCCAGCCCAGCCCAGCCCGCCGCGGCCCTCCTGACGCTGCATTCCCGCTCCTTCCTCAGCGCCCGCTTTGTCTCTGTCCCCGGGGAGCTCCCTTCCTTTCTTGCAAGCCCAGCCATGCATTTAAAAGGATGTTTGTTACATTTTCCTCACCGGTTCCAAGCAGGTTTTTTTTTTTTTTTTTTTTTTTGGTAGCAGAAAGAGGTTTCTGCAGCATCGTTGGAAATGGAAGCCTTGTGGTTTTGGTTGCTGTTGTTTGTAAAAGAATATTTTGTGCATATCCCCACAGCACAGCAAGGACAGAGAGGGAGAGAGCGGAATATCAGGGCAAGGAACGGAACCGCCACGTTTCTATTTGGGGACACGGCCAGGCAGCCCTGCCCTCTGGAGCAGTTCACGCTTTGTCTTTTGGGGGTGCTGGATACGGTGCCCGGGCTCTGCCCCCTCTCCACGCCCTGGGGCCCGGCGCAGCAGGACGCTGCTCCGGCCCAACGTCCCTCCCCACCCCTGGCTTGCCCGGCATCTGCAGACCCGCAAGCATCCAATGCGGGAAGCCAGCACGCCCGGGAGGACGCCGGGCCGCGCCTGCCTTGCTGGGATTTTGCAGCACTGAGCTGTGTAGGCCGCTTCGGGAAACAGAACCTTCAGTCCCTCTGCTCCGCTGTGTCATGCCCGCCCCAGCTGCTAGGGACGCAGAGGTCATTTGGATTAAAATGACCTGGAATTAGCGTCGCAGGAGCTCAGCCTAGAGATAGGGAGTGCAGGCTCCTGACAAGGTGAGAAGCTCTTGGTTCGGACAAAAACTTACACCCGCCGGGAGACCGGTGCAAACAGTATGCGCATGCGCATGCCCGTGGCTGGCCTGAACCGTGGAGGGTGGAGTCGTGAGGGTCTGAGGGACACGAAGAAATACCTCCGCCGTTGCCTTTCAATTGTGCTGTGAGCCTAAAGCTGCTCAGGCTGGCCTTGAACTCACTATGCAGCCCAGGCTGGCCTCCAATACATAGAGACCCTCCCACCTCAGCCTCCCCAGCGCTGGGATTATAATAGGGAGGCACCGCAGGCACCGCCACATCCGGTTTCCATGGGATTTCAGAGCTGTAGTGCGGCAGCCAGACAGCCCTCCCTGAGCATGGCTTTGCTGCCCCATTTCTCGTGATCTTGGCCTAAAGGCTGAGTCGTGATCGTCCCCACGCCGATGCCCTTGGGCAAGGCTGGACAGCATAAGGGCTGGAGGCTCCCAAGCAGACTGGTGCTGAGTGCCCACAGTCACTACGGGCAGGCGGGACAATGCTCAGCACCCAGGCACCTCTGCCAGCTCTAGGTCAGCGGCTGTGGGTTTAGGTGGCAGCTCTGCCTCTCAAGAGCTGGCCGCCTCTCCTGCACCGACTCTCTGGGCCTCAGTTTCCCATAAATGGGCACATCTGTGTCCATCAAGGAGGCGAGAGTGGCTTGGTGCTTCAAAAATAACAAACATAAGGGCTAGGGATTTAGCTCATCGGCATAAGCACCTGCCTTGCAAGTGAGTGGTCATGAGTTCAATCCCCGGTACCGATAAAAAAACATACATGTAATCCCAGCACTTAGGGAGCTGAGGCAGGAGGATCGCTGCAAGTTTGAGGCCAGCGAGACCCTATCTTAAACAAACAAGACATGAAGATGCTTGGCCCAGCCCCTCTTCCCAGCCCTTGGTTCTGGCCTTGTCCCAGGGTAACGAAAGTACCCCTGCGCGGCTCTCTGGCTATCTCTGTCTTCTCCTCTGGGCTCGGAGTGCCACAAGGCCAGGGCCTGTTCGGCCTCCTCCCCAGTGCTTGGAGCAGCAGTTGGGACCTTGGTGTCAGATGCATGAGTGCGGTGTCCACACCACCGGCTTCCTTCACTTCCGGTTGTCGAAATGACCTGCTTTCCGCCTCTGCATCTGTATGGTCACAGTGAGACGCACAGCCAGGGGCTCGGCCAGACTTGAGAGCTGCTGCTGTCCTCATTGGGGATCTCTGAGTCACAGAACCTGGGGGGGAAACGGTGGAGGTGAGTCACTGAGGCAGGGGCTGTGGCTCCTCCAGGACCTTGGGAAGAAGCAGACAGACTGCAGGAGCGTCCAGACATCAGCCCCTGTCCCTGTGTGGAACTGTGCCCTGCTGCCTCTGCTCCCCCTCATTTTGGGGCTCCCTAGTGGCTCCAGGAGCCTGTGGCTAAAGCCCCGAGGCCGTAGCGCCTGCTCACTCACGGTGGCGCTCTTGCCAGCAGGAGATGGGGCCTCCATCCTGCAGCTGGGATCCGAGGTGGGCCAAGTGGGGGCGCAGTGGCACAAAAAGTGTCAGCAACACTTCCTAAAATTCCTAGACATTCAGAGGAAGACCGGGTGCGATGGTAACTACGAGGGGAGCTGGGGTGGAACTGGAGGGCTTTGGGGCAGCAAGATGGGGCTGGGAATCTGCCTGGCGTCTGTGAGGCCGTGGATTCCACGCGAGCACTGACAGAGAGAGAGAAAGAGAGCGAGCCACAGTATCAACAGTTTCTCTTCACTCAATTTGACCTCAACCCTCAGCATAAATAAAACAAAACAAAATAAAGCAACTAGGAGCATGAGAAAGCAGGGCAGCAAAGGCCTCCCAAGACTCCCAGCGCCCCAAGAGCAGCTCCGAGAGGCGCAGATGGAGCAGAAGCCCAGCAGACACCCGCAGCTGCGGGCGGTGATAAGGCGGACGTGCGCGCTGCGCACGCGCAGAGACGACACACTGCCCTGCGCGGTCAGGGGAGACACAGAGAACGCACGGGCGGCAGCTCCGGGGCCGAAGGCCCGAGGGCTTCACTACATCAGCCAAGCAACACCTCTTCCTTCATCAGCGGAAGCCACTGGCCGACTTCCGTCCTTGATCGCATGGCAAGCAAGGTGCCAACACTGTTGAACCTTCAAGAGTAACCAGGTTATGGTTTACGGAAATGTCCCCCGAGACTCACTTGGTCCTGGAACAGCACGTCCAGAGAGAGGTGACGGCGTAGTGAGGGCACTGAACCCCCCTGGATTAAGCACTGACCCAGTCCTTGGGGCGGGGGATGGGCTTATTAGGAGGCCGGGCCTGCGGAATGACCCACACGGGGGCGTGGCTTCCAAGCGGCAGTTCTGTGCCCCGCCTTCTCCTCGATCTTTGCCTGTCACTCAGGTTTCCTCGGCCACGCCCCTCCGCCCTGAAGTCCCAGCCTCACCACTGGCCGGGCGGCGGTGCAGCCAGCTGAGGCCAGCCTGAAACCTCCAAAACCGTGGGCGACGTAAACCTCTCCTCTACGACTTATCTCGGGTATTTTGGCACCTATGGAAACCTAATTATGGAAACCTAATGCTCAGGGGTACACTTTTTGGGTGACCGCACAACCATAAGGACCTGGAAAGGCTCAGCTACTGCCCTGAGTTAAGGTCGAGGTTGGGGAGACGAATAGTCAATGTCAACGTCAAAGTCAAGGTTGCAGAGAGTGCCTTGGCCCATCTCGCCTTCCCCACTCTCCGCCTGCAACTCGGCGCGCTCCGATTTACCGCCAGCTGCTACCAACTTTGAGGGACAGCAGCGGTGAACAAGGGGGGACCCTGCCCCAGGGACTCGAAGTTTAGAGGCACAGAGGGACCCATCCCCACCCCACCCGCCTTGGATAAAACAGAGGTCCAGCCGTGACCTGTGGGGTCCTTGAGGGCTTCCTGGAGGAGGTGCAGCTGCATGTTCACCCCAAGGCCCAGGGCCCCAGATGTGGGCTTGTGGCACCGACCAGACTCCCATGAAACCCCTAAGCGACTGCTTGGCAAAGGCCACTGGCAAACCCGAATTTCCTCTGGTCCATTTGCATATCATTTGCATCTATCTGCATATGTGGTGGCACAGCCTGGTCTCATGCATTTAAATAGCAAGTTACTTGTTCTCTGTGAAAGCTCTCATTTCCCCCAGGGGGAGTTGGCTCCATTTCCCCTGCCTGCCCTTCAGCACAGGCGCTGCCAAGCCTGCTCGGCACCAAGCTGGGTCTCTGGTTTGGGGGCACAGGACAAGTCTGTTGTTCCGGTTTTCAGAGCACTGTGTCACTGTGAAGGCAGTCTGAACCCCTGGATACAGAGGAGCGTCAGACATGTGCACCTCGTGAAACATGGGGAAACAGGCAGGGAGCGAACGAGGCGCCCAGCTCACTTACCATGCTGCAGGCAGCACCGCGGTCGCAGGCCAGGGCTCCGATTTCCAGTCCCGCCGTGAGAAGGTCCTGAGAGGTCACCTCTTGCTGTGTATGAGCGAGGCAGGGTCGCAGCCAAAGCCACACGGCAAGTCCAGGTGCAGCCCCGGTGCCCGCAGCCCTACGGGGGGCTCTGCCCGGAGGGGCCTGCGCGGGGCTTTCCTCCTGTCTAGGTTGCTGTTCCAAACCTGCTGGGCCAGGGCAACTTGGCACAACCTATCCCCCTCCAGCATCACCTGATGCAGCCCAGATCCAAGTGGGGGGACCAGAGCAGGGCAAGGCCCGCTGGAAGCCAGCACCGGGTCCAGCCGGCTGTCAGTCCCTCAGGAGGGGACGTTTATACACCGAGGAAGGAGATGGGATTCGCTGTAACCACAGCTGCCGAGCACTGGCACTCGGCTGGTGCAGGCGCGGGCCCAGCGCCCACTCAGTCATTTCCAGTCCTTATCCTGCGGGACAGGGTCACTCCTGCCAAGTGCTCTGCCGCACCGTGAAGTGTCCACGCTGGGGCCGAGGGTCAGGGCGGACTGGCTCCAGACACCAGCACAAGGACCCGCACCTTTCTCTACCACCCGTGAGGCATCCACTGAAATCCAGAACCAGACCGATGTGAGTGCTAAATGACAGATCTCAAGCAGCATAAAGCAGCGATTTAGGAAGCACAGACTGGTAGTGGTTCATGTAAGATTAATTTCCCACAGGGAACAATGATAAAATCTGAGAAAAAAGACATGCAAAACAGATTTCTTTGCAAGTCCTGACAGCGTGACCCAAACCAGTCTGAAACTGGACGGGCTGTGCCCCCTCGAAGGGAACCATACAGAGACACATTTTTCCAGCTCCCCCCAGGACGCTCCTAATCTACGAGGTACGAAGAGGGAGCCGGACCAGTAGGCAGAAGCCCTGCTGGCTCAGAGAAGGAGACTGGAATCCAGGGCCTCCCTGGCAGCTGGAAATTGGGAGAACAGTGCTCAGGAAATGGAGAAAATGCCCAGATCCATAGCTGACGCTGGCACGGGAAGGATGCAGAGGAAAAGGCATATCTGGAGAGCAGAGATGAGCAGCGATTTCCTGTAGCTGTTTCAAGGAGACAAATTTCCTAGGCTGAATTTCAGTAAGCTACAGGGACCCCGTAGGCACAGGAGAAGTTTTACAGAGATATTGGGCGACCACGGTTTAGGAGTAAGAATCAAATTACACCTGGCCTAACAGATGCAAGACTGCCCAAGCCAGGTGAATGGTCAGCGTCTAAACAGAACACCACGCAGAAGTCTCTGGAGTAAGGTAACACGATGCAGAATCTTTGCTCTGTATGAATCACAATGTCCAGCATACAATAAAAAATAACTAGACACCGTAGAGCAATGTGGAAATGATGCAGGAGGAGGAGGAGGCATGGAGGTTGGCTTGTGAGTCACCTCCTCGTGACTACTTCCAGATATGGTCACAGGCTAATGTAAAGAGGGTCAGGAATGTGGCATATCCATTTGAGGGGGACATAATTAAAGGTAAAACAGAAGGAGATACAGAAACACTTTTTAAAAAATCAAATCCATTTTTTTGGTCTTTTTTGAGACAAAGTTTCACTGTGTAGTTCAGGCTGGCCTTGAAGTCACACTGGTTTCAAATCAAATTCTAAATTGAAAGTTCAATGTGTGAAATTGAACATTCATTGGGAGAGATTAGAAGCATGTTAGATTCGAAACCAGGTGTGATGGCACACGGTTAATCCCAGGACTCAGGAGGCTGAGGCAGGAATAGATGTGAATTTGAGGCCAGCCTGGGCTACATAGTATACACTGTCTCAAACAGAATGAAACAAGACAACCAAAAGCATGTGAGACTCAATATAAAGAGGGTAATAGTTAACACAAATAATACCAAAGTTTGTGCACCCACATACATAAGATGAACTGGACCTCAGTAAGCATCTAACATTGGAGTCTCAGCAAAGGAAAGAGAAATAATACATCAGAAAGAAATGTTTGAAAAAATCTTTGATGAAATATTGGCTGAGAATATTTCAAGTTTGATTGCAAAAAACCAGCCTACATACTGAGGAAGTGGAGAGAAGCCCAGCAAGATGAACACAAAGAAAATCCTATTTATGGCCATCTTGGCTGGGTTGCGGAGAACCAAAAATAAAGAAAAACCTGGAAAAGCAGCTGAGGAAAATTAAAAATAAGAAAACAAAAATGCAGAAGACTGCAGACTTCTAATGAAACAATGCAAGTCAGAAGACAATGGAACTGCACTGCACAAGTGATTTAGAATGGTATCTGTGAAAATACCTTTCAAAACACAGAAATATGGGCTGGGGATTTAGCTCAGTGGCTTAAGCGCCTGCCTGGCAAGCGTAAGGTCGTGAGTTCGATCCCCGGTACCAAAAAAAAAAAAAAACCCACAGAAATAACTTTTTTGGACAAACAAAATAGATAATTTGCTACCAAGAGAACTGAAGTGTAAGAAATACTAAATAAAGGTCACTAAGCTAAAGGGAAATGCTGCTGGAAAACCTTTAGATTTATAGAAAAGTTGTACAAGGAATAGTAAATATGTGAATAGATGCAAACACCATTTTTATTTCCTTAACTTTTTTTGGTCTTTTTGAGACAGGGTCTCACTGTGCAGTTCAGATTGGCCTTGAGTTCATTTTGTAGTTCAGGCTGGTCTTGAACTCGCAATAGTCCTGCCTCAGCCTCCTGAGTGCTAGGATTACAGGTATGTGCTCTCATACCCAGCTATCTGAGTTTATTTTTAGTATGAGTCCTGCTTTCTCTGGAGCCTGTGGCGTCAGCCGCCCATCCAGCATCGTGTCCAGTGCTCCCCACACCCCAGGTTGCCTGCACTGGACACTACCTTTCAGAAGCAGGAAATGACCCGTCCTCCTGTGCCGGCCCTGCAGCAGGGGCGGGGGCATCCAACACCCAAGGTCGGGTCTCCAAGCCCTGGCTTGAGCCGAACTTTCCTGAGGCTGTCTGGGGTCAGCGGCAGCGTCCAGCAGGGTGTCACGTTTAGATCTAAGGTGGCCCCGGCTCCTCCCTTCTCCTGCTTCCTGCAGCCTCCTCCGCCGGGCCCTCCTGCCCGGGCGTCTGCCTCTGAATCAGCCCACCTCGGGCTGATACCGGGAAAAGCATCTCCCCTTTCCCATGCGGGGGTCAGGCGGTGACCAAGGCTGGGTCCGGGGTCACACGCTCTGCGGAGGCTGCAGAGCAGGCCTGCTCTCCAGCAGTCGTGTGACCCCCAAGTTCAGCTCTGCCGAGCACCCCGAGTCTGGGCAGCAGGCTTCCATGTGGGGCCAGGCCCTGCCCAGGAGCTGCAGCTGGGCAAGCAGGAAAAGGGCACCGAGGGTCCCCAACCCTCCCTGCTTATCTCCGCCCACTTCCGGCCCCCCGTGCCCGCACTGACCCCGCCCCCTCCGCAGACAGAACCGTCTTCTGACGGTGAGCGTGGCCCAAAGCCGATGGCCGCCCGGGCACGAGTTGGCCACCGATCCTTTACCCCGTGTGGCCAGGAGGCCTAGGGGCTCCTTTTCAGGTAGGGCTGTGCTGAAGGGGGCCAGTGTGACTGTCCCAGCTGCCTCTGGTTTCTCATCTGTGTCTGTGGGGTTTTGTGTGCTCTGCTTTGGACTTATTTTTCATTTTGGGACCGCGGATCGAACTCATGACCTCACACTTGCCAGGAAGGCACTTGTGCTGCTGAGCTAAATCCGCGGCCCTTTATTTTTTATTTTGAGACAAAGTCACACCAAATCACAGAGCTATCGGCCTGGACTAGAACTTGCAGTCCTCCTGCCTCAGCCTCCCGAGTGCTGGGATTAGAGGTGCACAACCACACCTGCTAATTCAAGCCCCCCCCCCCATTTTTCTCTTGAGTCTTTGGGCTTGTTTTTATTGATTGGTAGGAGTTCTTTAAGTAATTACTTGCTGTGTGAGTGTGTGTGAGTGTGCGTGTGTGTGTAAGGACAACTGCTCTGTCTCACCAGCTCGGAGTGACCCAGTGGCAGGGCCCCATCTACACTGAGGGTCTTGACAGGGTTTCAAACAAAAGACGTAGCTCGTCACATCTGATTAATCTGATCTGAACTGAGTTTGCCTTGGTTTATGGCCATGTGAGGGCTGTGTGGCGTTCATGTCACACTTCACGTTTGTACACACTTTTGTTGCTTTTGGAGACAGGGTCTTGCTCCATAGCAGATTGCCTTGAACTCACCATGATCTTCCTGCCTCAGCCTCCCGAGTGCTGGGATTGTAAGCATGTACCATCCCGCCTGGGCTGAAATTTTTCTTGAGACCATTGTAGAGGCACATGTGGCTCTCAGAAGTGACTCTGTGCGACCCCAGGGCCCAGGATGTGACTCTGACTCACCCCTACCTCTCTTGACTTCTGCCTGCATTCGGGGTGTGCAGGGGTCCAGGCGGGGCAACACTTCTGTCACGTGAACTTGTACAATACCGGCGATGCCCCATGCCTGCACCTGCGATCTTCCCGGAAACACTAAATGGGGCCCTTGGGAGGTCCCTGGGGGCACCTGCAGTTTCCTGGGGGCACCTGGTCCGCCTGAGGTCACAGCCCGGAGAGACTTCGGTTCCGACCCAAGTGCGCACCGGTGACCCCGGCACCTGGAGCTGCGGTCCCCGCGTGTTCAAGGCCACCCTGGAGACCAGCGGACAAGGTCTCCTGCAGCCCGGTGCACGGAGGGACCCCGGACCCCACCCAGCGCTGTCGTGGCCGCTGTGGGGAGGGGAGAGGCGGCCCGAGGCGGGGACACTGGGTCGCTGTGTCCCCCGCGGTCTCCTCCAGCCCGCCCGGCACCCCCCAGGTCCCGCCTGGGCTCGGGCTCCCGCGGGCGGGTGCAGCGAGGCGCCGACGCGGGGGGCAGCGCGCAGCGGAGCGGTGGGCCCGGAGCCCGCTGCAGCCCGCGGCCCGCGCCCGCTCGCCATGAATTATGCATGGCCTTCTGGCGGCTGCGGCGCCCGGGGCGGGCTGGGGGCGGCGGCTCTTTGTCTCCGCCGCCCCCACCAGCTCCCGCCTCGGGCCGCGGGGCCCACGACGCCCACTCCGCGGGCTGAGCGACAGGAACGATGCGGGCGCCAGCTGGGCACCCCGGCCTCCTGCACCCGCCGGACTCCGGAGACAAAGACCCCTCCCAAGCCACTCGGTGAGCGCCCAGCAGGTCCCGTCCTGGGGCCCGGGCCCAACGTCCGCCCCTCGCGGAGCTCTGATCCCCGCAGCCGAGCCCTGGGTAACAAACGGGAACCGGCTAAACAACGCGTGCTACCAGCCCGAGGTGGTGGCGCACACCTGTCATCCCAGCACCCGGGAGGCTGAGGCAGGAGGATCACCTTGATTTCCAGGCCAGCCTGGACCACATAGTGAGACCCCCTGTCATGAACAAAACAAAACAAGTGTCCTT
>PVJX010046342.1:0-12331 GCA_004027295.1 Dolichotis patagonum | reverse complement strand
CACCCATTGTTGACTTCCTTACTGTCTGGTCTTGAAGACCTAAAATGCCTTCATCATCCTGTTTTGATTAATTCTATACTATTTTGTTTTGTATGAATTCACTGTATGTGAAGATATGGACAACTATTTGGAAGAAAACAAGAGACAATATGATAGTGAAGATCTCTGGTTGTCTTGCTTTGAAATTTGTGTCTCTTGCATTGTTATTTTATGATCTGTTTTGTTCTGTTTTGTTATGTTTAATTTTACCCTCTTTAAAAATAAAAAAAATTGAAAAAAAACCCCAAACACCAGATGTTTCCTTTCATTATTTCTAGTCATGATTCTGTCTCCAAGGTCTGAAAAATCTGTCTTCAGTTTCATTTGAGTGGTTTTGCTAGCTTTCAATGGAATTTTTAATTTCCTGGATATTTATTTGAATCCACTTTATTCATTCTATTTGTTTCCTATATTGATCATTCACTGTTTCCATCCTCTTTCTTTGTTCACTTATTATTTTTTTATCTATCTCTACTTTAGATTTGCTGATGAATTCTTTATAAATGTTGATAATTCTTTTTTTTTTGGCCTGAGAAGTTATTTCTGATCTGATTTCCTCTATAGTCTCTATATAGAGTTTGTTTCTTTACCTTGGTTGCTATCATTTCAGAAATTTCAAGTGTGTATTTTCCAATTTATTCCATGTATATGTCTCCTGGATGTGTTCTGTGTGGGCTAGAGATCTAAGATTACATTTTCATTTTGTGTCTTGTCATTTTCTACTTTAAAATTTTTTAAATTTTGTTTTCTGTGATGATCCTTTTGGGTTTTTGTAGTTGGTAGCTTTATCAGTAGTAACACATTCTCTTTAAGAAAAGTCTGTTCTTCAGGAATATGTTCTGTGTGTAGGAGATTTTTATTTTGTGTCTGTTATAGTATCCTACGTTGCCAGTGAATTAAAAGTGGGAGTTTGGTCTTTGCCTCAGTCCCTGGTCCTTTGGTGTAGGGCTATGGTGAGGGTATTACCCCAGAGCTTCCCAGTGTTGTTACAGAAGGAAGAACAACTGATTACAACAGGTATGACAGTTTAGCTAAAGTAGTACAATTAGCAATAACAATAACATCAAGCACAGTTTAGAAAGTAACAAACTGTGGTAACTATTGATTTAGAACTTTAGAGCATAACGGCAGAGTCTAGTAGGAATTTGTATGCAAAGTGTTTCCCTTTGGTAGAATGGTTTTACCCTTGGTGGGGAATCTAGGGAGGGTAGTCTATAAAACAAAGGTTACTGGAAAGGAAGTATAAGCCAGGATGTTGGACAAATCATGATTGTGAAAGGTTTGAAAAACTAGAAAAGAAGGTAGAAAAGAAAGAATGAAGGAGTATTTGAGGGATTTATCTGAACTTGGTCCCTAGGTTTCAGGGATGGAATTACGTTTCTTGGTTGGAGTTCTCCCTAGCAATTTAGAAAAGAGGAAAAAAAGAGCAAAAGAAAGAAAGAAAAATAAAGAAAGAAGAAAAGAAAAAAAGAGAAATGAAGAAGAAAAAGAAAAAAATGAAAGAGAAAAAATTGAGAGAAAAGGGCCAGTTACTGAGTCCTGGCTTCTTCTCAAGCAGGTTGCTGGTTCTGTAGAGACCTTAGTCACCTGTTGGCTCATAGTGTTATTATTATTTCAGACTTTTTATACCACCGGTCTCTCCTGTCCATCCTGTGTGCCTTTGTTGGGACCCTACTATGTCGCTGGTGTCCTTCTGGTCTCTGGGCCTTCCCAAGTTCACCTCAGTAGTGGCATTAGTGAGGAGAGAGGCTGCCCTGTTCTGACGTGGCTCACCTGGGTTCATGTAGTGGTGGAGAGGTGATGAGAGGGTTCTCTCTCCTCCGGCATCTTCAGCTGAGTTCCCATGGTGGCAGAGAGGTGATGGGAGCTCTGTGCCTTAATTTAAAGAGGCTCCCCCGATAGACTCTTCTTGCCTCCCGAAAAAAGAAATAAATTACTTTTTTATCCAGTGATGGTAATGATGTCCACTTGGTTTCTACATCACATATGGCTTCTTTCATCTAGGAGAGGTGGGCATAAATGTTGCACCCACCCACATCACTTAGCATGAAAGGCCTTTCCAGAATCCAGACATAAATTCGCAGTGGTCTTTTAATGAACCCCAGCCTTACAAGCCAGAGTGATGTAAGGTGTCCTGGCCTAAGCTGGGCTGTGTGCAATTCACTCCAGGAGAAATGGGGTTGAGATGTTTTTGTTTCAGAAATGTTTCCCATTTCTTTCCCCAGGGCCATTTGTAATGCATCACTAGGATATATTAGTTAATAAAAATGTTTCACTGAACTCCTAGTTAGAAGAGAAACATCTGGAGGAGGCTTTTGGGTTATTTAAAGGAAAAATGCCACTCAAGAGTTTTCACCAAAATGAGCTTAAGGAAGAACTGTAGGTTGCTTGCAGATAAGGCATTGGGCAAAATGCTGATCAAGAGTAAGAAAAATGAAAAAGATCTAGTTTCTGCCCACAGGAATTTATAATATAGTGGGCATCTCTATTGATGGCCACTGTTTGGCCTGTAGGACACAGTCTTGACAGATTGATCCCATGTCCACTGTGAAGATTTAGCAAAGACATTTCCTGGGCTACCTGTGACTTAATCTGGTCTAATCCACCAAAATAGCTGTTCAGATGTTTACGATGTTCTTACATGAAGGGCCCAGGCAATTCAAAATAGGAACAAAGGAAGAGGAAAGTAAAATAATGTACTTAGCAAGACTTTTTCCAAAGTCTGGGCAAGTGGTTGAGAAGAAGTAAGCTCTTTGCTCTGAGGTTTGGAGTACAAGTCTCCTTGCAGGTCCAGGGCTTGGGGTGAGGGTCTGCTTTTCTCTTGTATCCTTAGTTATACAACCAGTGAGGGAGCTGCAGTTCTTTACTATTACTCCTCTTACCCTGCCAGATTCTGTGAGTGCTCACACATCTCCCACTGTCCAACTTGAATTCTTGGGCACTGCGTAGTTTAAACTCCTAAACAAGATGAAATTTCTAGCCTGATAATTCAAGCTGCTTTTCTCTTTTCATGGAAGACAGTGTTCTTTGCATTCCTGTTCCCAGATCATGCACCGAGGGATTGTGGGAACAGGAAGCGCATACCTTTTCTCTCCTGTATGGTTCTTTGCATATGCAAATGTAATTTCTGACAGGACAGCTCTAGCAAGCATTTTTCTTAGCCAAGTAGGTTAGTCTTTCTTGGAATGAGCTTGTGTGCCTTCTCATCCCAGGCATGTCCTACTTTCTTTACTGATTTTAAGAGTCTAAATAGAAAATTTGATAGTGTGTGCCATCATACAAAATTAATGTGTTTTCTCTTCCCTCTATATAGTGATTACAGGTATTACGCTCACTGAAATTTCTATTATGCTCAGAGAGACTTAGGCCAAATAAATCACTTTAAATGCTGTTTGTGGTAAAATGTACACCTTAATTTGAAGGAATAGAATGGAAGTTCTACACCAATAACTGTGATACTTTATTTATATATTGTTTTATAACTTAAAAATCCTTTATGTACATAATGTCATCTTGGAAACCAATGAGGTATTCTCTGAGTATGTAGGCCAAACTGAACAAAGTCTCTTCATATATCTCATGATGATTCAAACTGTTTCTATTTCACGGGACTTTAGACTGCTTGGCACAGGCCTTGTACCATGGCTAATTGCTAAAACTAATGCTAACTATTGGAAGAAAAGGAAGCCTGTTGTTTGACTGTGGTGTTCAATTTGACTGATTCAGGATTTGATTAGGATTCAGTTGCCTTCAACTGGAGGCAACATTGCATTAAATTTAAAAAATGTGACAAAATACATATAGTATGATATGTATTATCTTAATTATCATTAGGTGTCCAGTTCAGTGGTATTGATTACATTCACATTGCTGTGCAAGCATCACTACTCTCCATCTCTGAAACACTTCATCTTGAGAACCTGAAACCACATTCCAGCACATTTACAGCTCTTGGGAACCCTCCTTGACTCTATTGTGAATTTGATTACTGTAGGTACCTCATGCCTGTGGAATCATAGGTATTTGTCTTTTTTATGACTGGATGACTTGGGTGAGAGCATTCTTGGTTGTATATGGCTGTCTGTCTCTTGTATAGTCAGCTTTTTGGTTACCCTCAGACGCTAGGTGTCGTGGAAATACTACCACATCATGACAACCCAAACTGGAGTAAGGTATTGTTCCCAGATGAGGGCTCAGTCTTTGGTTAGGTCTTCAAAGAAAAACTCCAAACCATCTGAAGTTGATTCTTTCAAAAGCAAAGAAGTATTTGAAATGTAAATAGCTCCTTTTCCCAGTCTGTGTAAACAAGCCCCAGATGTCACTCTCTGGGTCCTGAGAGGGCCAAGTCAAGTTTCATCAAAGGCCTTTCAAAGTTCATTTCCATATCAGGCACTTGTAAACAAGTTTAAATCCTGGACTTCCAGTTTGCAATTGGGCTGCTGGAGTCCAGAGCCCTTAACTTCTTCCAGTGGTAATCCACTGTACTTAGCTTCTCATCTTCCAAATTCAACTTCCTTTCCAGCCAACCACTTTTGACTGTTCCACTTAATACTCTCCATGTGAACAGTTTACTGCCATATTTATTATTTCATTTGCCATACATTTATTATGATAGGAATGCCACAAATTCTTTAGAAATGTGGTCAGTAGTGAGCTTAAGTGACAGTGTGGAAGTTGGAGTAGAGGTGAGCAGGTTTCCTAGTAGAAACAGCTTCCTGATGAGTCTGAATTTCCATGAGTCATGAAGAAGACATAACCTTGAGGGTTATTATTGCCATCTATAGTCATCACTTAAACCTTTATTTTTTAACAGGCATTTTGTACTAAAAAGGTCATAAAAATCACAGTGTAAAAATACAGAAAATAATGGTAAGTGAAATAAATCAGACACAGGATGAGTATCTTATAATTTCTTTAATATGAGAAACCTAAAATATAAGTAGTTTAAAGAGAAATGGTAGAAGCAGGGAGGTAGACTATGTGCAGATGGAAGGGGACCCTGGGACTGCGGGAGAAGGGTGGGGGGTAAGGAGGAGTGCAAATGATTAAGATGTGTGATATGTATATATGTTTCAACTCTCCAAGATGAGTGGAATTATTCTGTGCCACAAATATGTACTTATAAAAATGAAAGATTAAAAATATGTAGAGAATTCCTGAAATTCTGATGAGAAAGAATAAAAAGGAAGGAGAAAAGATCGTGTGTAATGTCACCATATACAAAAACCTATGGTTGGCCTATCAGTTTACTGACTTCCAGGATATTGAATATGTTTGAAAAACACAGTTTGCTGCCTTCTTTTTCAAAGGGAACGTTCTTGCACTCATTGTGCTAAATTGATTGATCATAGAGTTGTGGAACTGCAGTTGAATTCAGGGATTACTCAGCTTGGCTCCCTTATTTCATGATGAAACTCTGGGAGCAGCTAGGTGTTTTGGTGTAGACACTCTACTCTCAGAAGCTATGTTTGGTAAGTCTGTCTGTCATTCATGCGACTGATAGTTTCAATGATAATTTAAAGTAGACTTGGAAAATTATAAAATCCACCTTTCTAGAAAAACCTCTTGTGCTGCCTGCCAGTCCTGTGGCTGTGCCTCTTTGTTCCTGGAGTGTTGACCGACTGTTTCTTGGTTAGGTCTTATATCTGCCTTCACAGCTGCCTTGTAAGGTTGTCAGATAGGATGCAAACTCCACATGTTCTGCATCTAGAGAGGTAAGCGCCTGGTGGAGAGAAGTAACTCAAGCAAGAAGGCGTCATTTGCCTTTACCTGGAAGCCATGGGATATCCCTTCTCTATAAACTGGCATAGTAATGACGGCCTGAGGATTTCTACCAGGATTAATGGTGTAGTTATAAGTGAACACTTTATAAGTGAAGATAGTGTGAATACATGATGCTCTGGTCCTTGAAGTTCTACAGAAATAACAGATGCGATTCTCAGTTTTGAGGAAGGAAAAACTGGAAAGTGTATGGTCAAAATAAAGCATGCAAGTTAGTACAACAATAGTCACTATTTGCAGGAGTTTCTTTTCATGTGGCCTCTCCCACAAGGTTAGTGTGCATCTTCTTGAGGGTCTTTATAATCAGACTCTACATTCCTGGAGGGTCTGACCTCTAACTTATATTTCCCATATGTTCATCGCAGTGTAGGGCACAGATCAGGCAGTGCAGGGCTCTCACGTGCATGGGTACATCTTCCTTGCAGAGTTTCCAGGGAAGAGTGCAAGACTGCGTAGTGTCACTCTGCATGTGGGGCCAAGTGGGTGGAGGAAAGGAGAAGAAGGATGATTTGGCGATGCAAGCCTACACCTCAATAAATGGGAGAAAATGAACAATAGCATGGACTTCAGCCTCTCAGCATGTTTACCTACGTTTAATTTTGCTCAGACTCAGGACTGAAGGTAGAGATTGCTGCATGTCCAGTCATCTGCAAAAAGCCCCCTGGAAATCAAGAGGTGTGTGCTGTCCCTCAGGGCCAGTTCTGCTCCACAGCCCCTGCAGGACTCTTGCTGTCTCCACCCTGTCATCTGGAGTTGGGCACAGGTGTCAGTTCTCTGAAAGGCTTTCCCTGTCTGCCCAGCTGGGATCACCCTAGTCTTCTGCTTCCCTGAAACAAGCATGTTCTGTTCCATTGCTGATTTGTTTTTTATTAAAAAAAATTTTTTTTGCACCGTTTGCTGTTTATTTCAAGTTTAAAAAGAAGCTTAATCATCTGTGGAAAAACACCAAAGACTTATCCTTCTCATAAATTCATGTACTCATAAGTGAGAAACACACAGCATTTAACTCTGTACACCTGGTAAAAGGGAATATTGCTGATTTATTTTTGCAGTCTTTGTTATTAGTTGAGATGAAACCAACTTTTTATGAATTTACATTTTTACTGTTTTCCTCCTCAGTTGCAAGCTTTACTGTATCTCTCTTCTCATATCGAACTTTTCTCGTCTGCTCTTTGAACTGTCTGGTGCTCAGGGTGAGCTGCAGCTACTGGACAGGCTGCAGTGGTCAGAACAGCATGGTAGGGTGGGGATGACAACTCATTTGTTCAGGGTAGTTCAATCATTTCAATCAAATTTTCACAGGCAGCCAACATACTGTGAAGAGCACTGTGTAACTAAAAGTTGTGGCATCTGCTTTGCCCTGTGAGCTTGTAAAATCTGGATTAAAAACAGCTCTTTGGTGTTTTTGCATATAAAGTTTTCTTCCAGCCTGGGATACTGAGTAAACTAAAACTTACATTTGTGGATTAGCATTTTGATAGTATACTGCAGAATGGCGTTGCCTGGATCAAGTAGATTAAGTATGTTAATTAAGCCTGGACCCTCAACACCGACCACAGTGAATACCTCGGGGGATACCACTACATTCCTAACTCAGAGGACAGCATTTTCATGCTTGTTCACTCTAAGTTTATATTTTCACTAAAATACATATTTAAGGTTGTTAACTTCATGCTTTGCAGAAAGTAGTTTTGAGAATTGAGGCACAATACAATACTGCAGGAGTTGGTGAGACCTTGATTTAAAGCTTTGTTTGTAATGGGATTTCATTTAGGGTGTATTTTGCTAGATGAAATGTTAAAAAAAAGTAACTATTTTTTTCTCAAAATAAAGGCTTTTTCACAATGATTGATGCAGAATATCTGGTCATCAAAAAGGAAACAAAATGAGTGGTTAGAGAGAACTAGTTTTAATCCTAATTTTGGTGTGGATTTGAGACTAATTTAGTACATCAAATCTATGATTTTCCTTATATTCTGAGAATTGAGGCTAAAATGAAAGTCTAATAAAATGTTTAAAAAAGTGGGAAGTGAATAGTTAAAATGAATTTTATGCAGTGACAATTATCTAGTAAGACATCCATTGATTTTGTTGTGTTAAAATATTATTTAAACATAATGTTTTGTAGGGGAATGAAGCTTGCATTATTATTGTTACACTGTATTACTATTTTAGTTCTTATGTTACCACTGAATGACCACAAAATACTGTGGTTAGAATAAGGATGAAAATATAGCCAATGAAACATAAGGAAACAAATCATGGAGGAGATATAAACTCTCTTAATCTCAGTTTTCTCAATGGACTGGATTGGAGTATTGAGGACCTCAAAGACACTCTAATTCTGTGTGTTTTTTGTAAGAGGAAATGAAAAAGAGCAAAGAGTCTTTCATACAGACATATAAATGACATATTAAAACCTTTCTTTAAAAGAAAACAGGATGTCTTTTTAAGCCCTTATGGAATGTCTATTGGTGAACTAATGATAGGTCAGTTTTGCAGGATGAGTTTAGAAGGAAAATGAGGTAGGAGATAATTACCAACAACTCTCACTGTTGAACAGACAGATTTCTAGGAATTTTCCTCTAATCTAGACATAAACTGACTAGTCCAAGCCTACTGGGAAATTTGTAGCCAGATTTGAAAGTTTTTCTTTTTTTAAATTTTTCTTTAAAAAATTTTTTTTATTTTAAAGAGGGTAAAATTAAACATAACATACCAGAACAAAACAGATCATAAGACAACTTAAGAAATAGATTTCAAAGCAAGACCATTGAAGATATTCACTGTCTATCATATTGTCTCTTGTTTTCTTCCAAAAAGTTGTCCATCTCTTCACACACAGTGAATTCATACCAAACAAAATAGTATTAAACTGATTGGAACAGGATGATGAAGGCATTTTAGGTCTTCAAGACCAGACAATAGAGAAGTCAACAATGGCTGCCATAATGTCTCTCTTTCTCTTCAAAGTGGCTGTCCATACCTTTATGTATGTTGAGATTAAACAAAAGAAAACAGACTAATATCACTCTGAACAGAGAATAATAGTATTGCTAGATTATCATGACACTACAGAATTAGCACTGGGTATCTTAGTGTATCTTTTTCTTCACAGTATCTGTTCATTACATTGTGCATTATATAATCAATTCTCGCAAACTGTTTAGAAGTTCTATGCATGCACGAGTCTCTACATGTATAACTATCCTTTCTGTATTAGAGGGAAAAACAAATCAAAACAAGACAACAAAGCAAACTCCTAGAAAAACATGAAATGAAAAAGACATAAAACCACAATACTAGGTGATCTACAGTAGTTACTACGATGTCTCTTATTATTTGCAGTAGAATTGTCTATATCATCAGGCATAGTATAGTTGAACATAGAAGTACATAGCAATATTAACAAAAACAAAACATTGGAGACATTGCAAGACTTCAAAAGCAGTTAATAATCAAACCGGAATGGGTATCCTATTGAATTTTGTCGTCTTCAGAGTAGTTGCCTCTACTCTCAGACTTGATACTATCAAGCATAGCAGATTCGAATAAAATCAGTCAAGACAAAACAGTGATCTAACAAACCAGATTCAAATAAGATCAGTTATAGTAAGACAGTGTAAGTAATACAGGGCTTCAGTTTAAGTTAATAGGAAATTAAGGATAGTTACTGTAGCATACCCTGCTATTTTTGGGATAGCTATCTGTGCTCTCAAATATAGTACGAGTAGACAGACTGGAACAGAATAAAATCTGAATAAACTAAGCAGAGTGTTAAGAATAATGTGGATTTTTAAATCCTGATACCCTATTAAAAATATCCTCTGCCTTCCTTTTTTAGACAATTCCTCCCCTTTCACTTTCACAGGGTGCTTTGTACATTTTGGGTCCCACTCTTTTAGTTTTTAGATTAGGGGGGGCAACCTTCTATCTACCTAAGTGGTTCTGAACCTTTTTACCCCTGAGCTTGATCTTGAGCTGTATTCCTTTACCTATTAAAACCCCAAGGTTTTCCTTCCTTATAGCTAAGTAGTTCTGCACTGCACAAAAGTGTCATGACTTTCCAACCTATCTGCAGCTGCTGGATGAGCTGTCCCTATTTCTCTCTAGTTCCCTGTCACATAGAGCTTTGTTTTCTCATCTTTGACTTTTG
Organism: Dolichotis patagonum; assembly: GCA_004027295.1. Classification (NCBI taxonomy): domain Eukaryota; kingdom Metazoa; phylum Chordata; class Mammalia; order Rodentia; family Caviidae; genus Dolichotis; species Dolichotis patagonum. The sequence goes on along the minus strand of PVJX010046342.1, from coordinate 2,355 downwards.
GTTCATTAACCCACTTTCAGGTTGATTATATTTCCTATTCAGAGCATCTTGATGGACCCTACCTCCTGTTCTACTCTGTTTCTTTTTGTTAGTGTATCAAGGCCATCTATATTAGAGATTATAGCCAATCTTCTCTGCCTCATCTCTGCCATGCTGTTTTTCTGCCACTGGTTGCCTACTTTTCTCCTTTGTTCCACTGTCTGCCCCATTCGTTGAGGCCTCTCTGCCACTGTTCCTGGAATCCTTGTGACTTTTTTTTTCCTCTCTCTAGAATGTCCTTCAGTATTTTTTGTAGGGTTGGATTGGTGGTCAAAAACTCCCCCAGTACCTCTTTGTCACGGAAACATCTTGTTTCTCCATTAATTTCTAGAGACAGTTTTGCAGGGTACATCAATCTGGGCTGGAGGTTATTTTCTTTCAGGGCTTGGATTACTTCACTCCAAACTCTTCTTGATTTGATGGTCTGTGTTGAGAAGTCTGCTGTGATTTTGATGGGTTTTCCTTTATAGCTAGTCTGTTTCTTTTCTCTGACCAGTTTTAATATTCTATTCTTGTGCTGAATTTCTGGGATCTTGATTATTATATGTCTAGGTGTAGATCTGTTTTGGTTGTAGGTGGCTGGAGTTCTGTATGCCTCATATATCTGAATATCATTTCCTTTTCCTATGCTTGGGGAGTTTTCCTTATTTATTTCTGTAAATAGCCTTTGTATTTCATTTGTGTTTATCCCTGCTTCTTCACTCACATTTTTTATTCTTAAGTTATAGATCCTTTTGTCATCTTCTAGCCTTTGTATTGTTACTTCCTGGTTCCTTGTTATTTTTAAGAGATCTTACCTTTCGTGATCACATATTGCAAATCCATCTTCAAGTTTTGAAAGTTTAACTTCAGTTTCTGTCAAGCAATTTTGCCAGCTTTCAATGGAGTTTTTAATTTCCTGGTAATCTCTTTGAATCTGTTTCATGTATTCTAGATTTTGTTTATATTCTTCATCAAGGGTTTCTTTCCCTTTTCTGGGTTCCTCCATTCTTCCATCTGTGTCTTCTTGAGAGGTGCTTAGCATTTCTTTTATTAATCTTCTTGTATCTTGCTTCACTTGAAGTAGAATTTCAGTTTCAAGCTCATCTATGATGTCATGAAGATATTTCTTTATGTTGGCTGATACCGTGTCCAATATTGCATGTTTGCTGCCCTCGATCTCTTCTGTATTTACCTCTCCTAGACTTATTTTCCCTGGGTCAGCAGCTGGAGGCTTTTTCTTGTTTCTTTCTCCTGTCAATTTTCTGGTTTCTTTCAGACAGGTGTATGGTGGAGGTCTCAGGTCCTTTCTGTATTGCTTACAGTTTTTCTGAAGTGTGCTGGCTAGGGGATTGCTGCTCTCTCCAGTTTGCTGTTGATCTGTGAGGTGTATGCAGGGGTGATGTGGGCTGGCCCCTCTCCTCTGAATCAGTCAACCAGCGAGTGCCTTCACCACATTAGTCTGTGCTGTGCGGATGTCACAGGTTCGGGATAGTTTTCCCTGGCTTTTGGGTTCCCGACCAAGGGTGTGACCCAGTCCAAGCAGATCCCACCAGTCCACTTTGAGCCAGGAGTAGCCAACTGATGCCACTGTGGTTCCAGGTTCAGGTCTGCCCTGCTCAACTCCAATATGTCATCCAGCCAGTCACTTCCCTCCACAGGACCAGATTCTGAGCACTCACCACAGGTCAGTGCAGCTTTCTACGTGGATTCTGCTCTCCGTTGCAGCACATCCTCCCACCAAGGGCCTTGGGCTCACCAACCCCTGATTTCAGTGTGACCATGACTTCAGCACCTGACTCCAAGGCACCCAGCACAGAGCAGGACTTGCTGTGGTGAGAGTGCATCTGGCTCCAACCTTCCATCCTCTTTCTTTCTTTCTTTTTTCTTTCTTTCTTTCTTTCTTTCTTTCTTTCTTTCTTTCTTTCTTTCTTTCTTTCTTTCTTTCTTTCTTTCTTTTCCTTTTTTCTCATTTTCTTCCTGGGTCATGAGAATCCCTCTCCTTTCATCTGGTCTTCTCCATGGTATTACATTCTAGCATCTGAGTTGTTTCTCTGAGAAAGGCTCTCTACCCTACCTATCAATCCACCATCTTTTCCACATCATCCTTTTCTTTTTTTTAAATTGTTGCTTTTAATCAGAACTCACACTCTGGCTCAAAAAATAACTCTCTACTAGGGAGAAAACATGATATTCACTCTTGTGAGTCCAAACAATTTCACTCATGAGCATGGTCTCAAGTTGCGTCTATTTACCTACAAAAGCCTTGTACCCCTGTTTTGTCTCCATAGTATAAAAACCTGAAGGAACTAGTGGGATCCAAAATGTGCAATAGAT
>PVJX010046341.1:0-12295 GCA_004027295.1 Dolichotis patagonum | reverse complement strand
CAGGTCTGCGCAGACTTTTGATCCAAACAGCCCAGGCCACTCTATGGGTCGGAGACTTTCGGGTCCCAAAGAGACAGCCCGAGATGCTGCTTTCTGGAAGACTTCCTGGGGGTGAAGGGCAGGGCTACAGGCCCAAACAGACCTGGCCCAGATGCCGATCTCCAGGCAGTTCCTTGCGGATGAAGGGCGGGCCTACCAGCCCCAAAGAGTCACGCTGAGATGCAGATCTGCGCAGACTTTCGATCCAAACAGCCCAGGCCACTCTACGGGTCCGAGACTTTCGGGTCCCAAAGAGACAGCCTTAAAATTTATTTTAGACTAATTTAATCTTTTTCTATCTTGTTTAATAATGCAATACACATGAGAAAATCTGTTTAAAAAAGGAAAATTATAAATCTTTTTTCAAAGCTTATATTTAATTACTTACATATAATTAATGATTAGTTAATTATTTTTGACACTATCTGGTTTTTTATATACATTTAATAAATTTATTGCTTTAAATTTAAAGTTGCTCTTAAAATTTTAATTTTCCATTACTTGGCTGTCTTTATACAGATACTAATATTCAAATATTGAATAGGGCTTAGAGTTTGAGACTAAAATAATTTTAATAATATTCATACAGAATCTTTTTTTTAGAGTGACTACTCTCTTTGGGAAAAAATACAGCAACTGAATAATAATGAATGAATGGTGTAATCCAACATTATCATATTTCGGCTCATATTGTTTTTAACCTAGAGTTTGGGGTCTTTGTATGTTCAAATAGACGCCCTAGTTATATTTTGATCTATCAACCATAGAGCTATATAATGAATTAAGAACATGGAACATAATATTTAGTATAGTGTAAGCATGCTTTATTATACCTAGCACTATATTTATTCTAAACTTATGACTATATACTTTGACAATAGTATACTTAGGACAAAAATGTTTTAAAAGCTTAACTTTTGCTGTCTCTAATTATTGTTACTTGCCATCGACCCTAATCCTAACCAATGCAGCACCTGATTTAGATTTAACATATTGGCAAAGGTTCCTGTAAGTAGTGTCAAAGTAGAGCACTGATCAGTAAGATGAGAAGAGCAAGGAGAACTGAGATGAGAGGTGGACACACTTTCTGATAAGGCAGTGTTTAAAATGTTTGGAAGAATAATGAGTGTTTGTAGAAATGAGAAGTAGGTTTCCAGAGATGAAACTACAGAAACAGGGACAGATGAAGTAGGACTCACAAGCTATCCTAAGAAGTCTCAAGTTCTATTTTAGGAATTGGGAAGCTCCTGATGTGTTTTATTCTGCTCTTGAGTACACTATGATTATCTTGGCAGCAGATACCTAGAAATTCGCTCCAGTTACACTGACATTCTCCTACAATTTAAAACAGAAACAAAAAATCCTTGTGCCAGCCCACAACATGCAAGCATGAGTTTAAATAAATGCTTTGGTATTAAAAGATAGGCAGTGACATTATAAACCTTTGGAAATATTACCTTCAATTTACATGTGAAGGAGTTTTCAATGAGATTCTTCTATATGATACATTTGAAGACTGCAATAATATTAAACACTGATTTATATAGTGTTCTGTCATGCTAAAGTCTTACATGTATCCATTTAACGATATAAATCTTCTGGAATAGTATAATGCAATATTCCATTGTGTCTTAATGTATATGGAAATATCTTGGCCTTTTTTTGTCAGTTACAGAGATTTAAACCAGGGTCTTGGCTTTGAGTTGTATCTCTAGCCTTATTTTGCAGGGAGTTTCCTGTTTGTTTTTAGAAAAAATGTCACTACGTCACTACACTGCCCAGGTTGGGCTTAAACTTCAATCTTCCTGCATCAACCTTCTAGAATGCTGGATTAGAGGCACATAGCACATGAGTGACTGAAAATATGGGTTTTTTTTTATTTTTAAAAATCATTCTTTGATCAGGCAATTGTTAGGTACACTGCATATGTTTTCTAAGAGTTCCCAACAGTCACCTATAAAGGAAGAATATATATAGAGTGTTAAGATCAAGAATTCTGAGACACTAAAGAAAAATAAAATAGTATTTATTTTGGTTGTTATTTTTCTTTTCAGGAAAAAATATCTAGGGCTGGGGATATAGCTCAGTGGCACAGCACCTGCCTGGGAAGCACAATGTCCTGAGTTCGATTCCTGACACACACATACACAAAATGAAAAACATTTAATAGTGTACATGTTTTCATAAAGAAACCAAACAATATTTTCCATATCTTTGGACTTTTGCTTCTTTTTATAACCTATTTCCCAAATAAACTAAAAGACTTTAGATGATAAGAAATAGCACAGGAAACTGCCTTTCAAAGCTAAAGAATTTCCTTCCCAAAGGCCAAATAAAGCTTTGTTACTTTTTCCCTGATAGTCAAAGATGTTACCATATTTCACTGAGTTTAAGATGCCATCATCTGCAGAGCTTACCCTGATTTCAGAACTGTCAAATATAAATAAAAAGGACAAATTACAAAGTGATAAAAAATACAGCTACAGAAAAACTGAAATTACGACGCAACTTTCTCACATTCTTCTCAAAAGCAATGTAATAAGCAAGAGCTTGCTGTATACAAACAAAACGATGAGAACATACGGCTCCATCCTCTTAAGCTTTAATGTAAACATTTTTGTGCAAACATATAGTACGTGCATGTGCATTTCCGCAACTGTGTATAAAAGCTGAATCTCCAAAGGGAAACAAATGAGGAGAGAAGGAGAAAAAAAAGTATAGGAGGCCAAATGGATAAGATGTCACACTATAATATAAAAATAAATTGCAGCAATTTTATTAGTATTAATATGCCAAAAAGCCACATTTGGGAAATTTCTGATAAAAAGGTTAAAAACATTTGTCTTTACAGTTCGTTATCAGAGTGAAAGAGCAGCAATACATAAAGATGCTTTCATGATCTAGAAACTAACACATGTCCATTTTCTCATGAGAGTTTTATGAAAGTTTAAGTAAAATTAGATAAACATATAAGGAGTGAATTTGTTGTACAAAATATATTATTTTATAGTCTATTATGTGGTTTTCATCTCCACAAAAATCAGAGCTCTTTTTTTTCTGAACCATAACTGAGTTCAAAATATACAAAATTAATGTTGCACAGGGTATTTAAGTGTTATACCAAGCTAAAGCCAACAGTGCTAAAATAATGACATATAAAACTGTAGAGATTTTTTTATGTTAAATTATAATCATAACCAAAGGAAGGGATGTAATAGTTTCGATGATTTAAACATACTGTTTTTAAAACTCCTGATTTTAAAAGTGAGTTTCATAATTCAGCACTCATGTTACAAGCAACTGTCCCAGGTTGGAGTTAGATGCAGGGAAAGTTGGACCTAAAAATGTAAGACATATGGTCCTGATTGCCTTTTGCAGCTACGTTAAGAGTTCAGTGTAAAGAAAAGCTTTCCAAACGCCAGCTTGCAAACTAGGTTTTTATGTGAAACTCTAATAAAACAGCAGCAGATGTTTCTATGCTATTAATTTGTTTGGGACATTTTTGGCTGGTTTATTCCAAATCAACTGCTGTCCCTTGTCCAACAACTGCAGCATTTATTTCTTTTTTACACAGGGAAAAAAAGAAAAAAGAAAAGGAAAGTTTTGCCTTTGGAGTAGTTATTGTACCACTTTGCCATATTCATGAAAACGTGAATGGATGCATTTGTGCATATTTTCTCACTGAATTCACTTAGAAACTGATAAACTATTTTTTAAAAACTTGGAGGACAAAAATCTCCCAGTTGAACACTATTAAAGGAAAAAATGAAGTAGTACTATACTACAGGTAGGTAACCGCACCTTGACTATTTTATTACAAAATGTGATCAAATAAACCTTATTTGATTTCTAAAACTGCATATTTTGATACCCTAATCACAGATTTAGTTTGATGGTTATTTACATGAGAAAAAATCTTCACCTTGTAAAATGTTCACACTGTCGGAGTCAAACCACTTCTATTCCTTCTTTCTGGCACTTTTAACCCATTTTTGTTGTCCAAGCAATCTTTGTTGATCACCTTGCATTGAACATCTACAAATTTATCAATGGCAGTTATTGAAAACACTAAGTCCATCCTTCAGGAAAAAAAGCAATATTTTAAAAAATATAAAACAGCCTTACTTAGGTATTTTCCTACTAACCATCAACCTTCCCCAGAAGAAGACAAGAGCAGGGAAAAAAGAAAACAAGTCAGTTGGTTTCTTTCCTGAGGTCCACAGGGCGCCCTCTTAACTGTTTTCCTCAGCAGCTGGGCACTGGTAAGACTCGGAATTCATTTTTAAGGATCTTTCTCAGTCCATACAGCTTATTAATATCTTTCGAGATTACACAGAAATCCTTAATGGGATTCAAATGGAAACCCTAAAGCCTATTACTCTATGAAATTACTCAGGCTGCTGACTAAAGTGCCAAAATAATTTGGATTTCAGTTTTGTTTCTCAAACAAATGTAAAAAGTATCATGAAGAAATTCAATAAAAGCTGGTTCAAGTTCAAAAAGCCTGAAAATTCTAGTGTAATTAGGGACAAAAAAGTTTTAAACCCTGATGGAATTTTCTATAATTCTCTCTTTAATTGGAAATCATTTACTACTTAGGCGTATTTCTAAGATACAAGAGCCAACTAAAAAGAGTGTACCTAATAAGACTCTTTCTCTACATGTATCTACATGGGTCTTTTGATACTGTAGCTGCTAGTTCAGGCCTTCAAAAACTGCTAAATCCTATAATACACCTCGTCTGACCTGAGGATAGAATCCAGCTCTAGTTTGATGAGTATCTTTATGATCTACCTTCCGCCCTATTCACTTGTCAATTTCATCTCTTGACCTTCCGTGACACTTTATATTTTGGGAAACTAATTTCAGTTTCCTTAACTAATCACTACCCCTCTAGCCACCAATGAGATCCTGGTATATTGTTTGCTATGTCCTAGAGTCTTAAATAGTTAACCTGAATCTTTGCTTCACCTATGCGCTTTGTAATTCTTTTCTTCTCACAGCATCACTGCCTCCCATCATAACATGGAGAAATTTTTCATTTTCTGTTCTCTCAGAGAACACAACTCTAACATGCTGCATGTATGATCTCACCCAACCTCCTTCACAGCAGGCCTCCCTGATGTCACCATGAAATCTTCCCATAGCATTGCTCGAATTTTAGGAGTCTTCTCATAATATATTCAAAATTGAACAGATTTTGTTACACAGTGGTCACTCCCTAAATCAACACTGGGTTTTCTAAACTTAACTTGTCCCAAACTAAGTCTCTGCCTATGTCCTCCTCTACCCCAACCAAATGTTCTTCTCCTTATCAACTGAAAACCTCCAGTTCTCCTACCTTTGTGTAAAAGCCAAATTGTCTACAAGACTATCATTTTTTTAACCACCTTGCAACAGCAAACAGAAACACTGAAACAACACCCAGGGTCTTAAGGCAGATTTATTTATGTTGAGTGACACTGATTTGGTTCATTCCCAGAATATCAGGCCCCGATCTCTTGTGGTCCAGGGCTTATATGAGACAAGCAAGCAAGAAGTACAGAGGCAGAAAGGTTTGTCAGTTGGGGATTGGTTTATACACTGTGCATCATAGTGACCAGCTATGCATCACAGTGATCAGCTAGTTCCAAGAAAGGAAAGTAACAGAACTATTGCTCGGGCAGCTAACCGAAATATACTGGCTAGGAGGGGGCATTCTCTGCTACACCCTTACTTCTCTCATTAATGTACTTTCATCGAACTCACTCAGACCAGGCCAGTCCTAGCTCACTGTAAAGACATTTTCTTCCCTCTGGTCTTCTGCAGCTGCTCATCTCTGTTTGGGTAGTTGGTATCCCTGGACACCTCTCCTGTAGCTCATTCATATTTGTACTCAAATGCCACATGCTCAGTTATACTTATCCTGATCCACTCATCTAAAACAGAACGAGTGTCTGTATCTGGTACTCGACATTTCTGATCTCTTCTTCCTGTTGTATTTTTCTCTTTCAGCTTCCAACCAACAATTTATTTTCACTTGTTTATATTATTTACAGTCAGTTCCTCCTCCTGCACCATCAACTGTATAAAAGCAGGGACTTAAACCTGTTTGGACGTGTTTTTCTGTCATTTCATTGTCTCATAATAGTGCCTGTCATTAAGGTGATGCTAAATGAGTATTTGCTTGAGTAGGATATCACAAACAAAACTGAACTATTCTTTTATTTTTGAGCATAGTATTTCACTATGATGAAATAAACTAAAATCTTGACCTGAATTATTATTTTAATGCATTATTGCATTTATTCATGTGGTAGAACTTTAAAAATTATGAGAACAATATATTAATAGCATATGTAAACATCTAACTATATGTTTGGCCATATTTGCAGTTTTATGAAAGTCAACATATGTTTCAGTAAAATGTGTTTTGAGGTCATAAGAAATCTGTACTTATCTGGATATACAAATCACAAATAGAAACATTTTGTGAATTGTTACATGATTTAGACTTTGCCAAAAATGTCATTAATATTCCAACAACCAGAAAAAGTTTGTATATTAAATATTACCCATCTACAAGTTTTAATAGACACACACAAATAACCACACACACACGAACACAGACACATTTGGACAGAAAATTAGACAAAAAGTCATTAAGTTCATAAAGCTTAGAATTCAAATCTTGTCCAAGATGAAAGCTCATGTTTGCAAATTTTTAAGCTGAAAACCATTTCTAGATTCAACTGAGTTTTACAAGGAATAAATAAATACAAATAAATAAATATATGCAGATATAAATAGGAATATAGTTTGATAGAATTCACCTTTACTATATATATATATATATATATATATATTTCCTTAACCTAAAATTTATTTTTCTACTGAAACATTAATATCCTTACTTCAAGTTATCAACAGTAACTTGAAAAGAATTCTCAGAATTATTTGATGAAAGGACAATGTACTTTTGACAAGCACATTTTTAAATGAGTTGCATTTTATGTCATACACACTAGTGGTTTCACTGTCAAGGTTACATAGTTGGTGGAAGACAAGCTAACTCTCAAGTCCATTCCTAATCAACGCCTTGTTGCCTATTTGTAGCAATGAACCAGGGCTAGTTATATTTGCCTCTGTCTCATCTCTTCAAAATAATAGCTGTCACTTGCAGAAAAGTTCACTACTGGCAAAGCCTACTTGCCTAACAATTCTAAGCAACAGTAATCTGCTAACTACTTAGGTGTGGTCCTGCTAGACTTGATCCAGAGTGGAGATACCATTTACTACATAAAGGCGCTGCTCCTCCCAAATACTAGACTCAGGAACTGATCTGTTCACTTAAGCATATGTCACCTTACTTCTTGATAAACTGCAATTGTGGGTTTCTGAGCCTAATATTTAAAAGATTCAAGGTAGTTTAGAAACAGCCATTCTACTGCCAACTAATCATTTTTATTCTTTATCACCTGCTGGAAAACAAAGCTTTCATGACATTGCTTGCCTTTGAGTCTGAGAACAGAAATGAGTTATTGTCTAAATGAACATTTCCCAATAGGGGTGAAATGTGAGCTAAATATGTAATTTAGAATTTTCCAACTTATCACGTAAAAATAAAAGGTAACATTTTAATGCATTTTATTCACCTCAGCATATTAAAATATTGCAACATGTAATAAATATATAATTATATCTAAGATAGTTTATAGGTTTTAAATAAAGTCTTTAAAACCTGGCATATCTTACACATGCCACTCCATGCTAACGATATTGGAAGTGTCCAAGTGTCACATGTGCGGCTAGTGGCTTTCTTATTGATAGTATTTTTCTAGGCCAAAAAACAGAAGAAATAATTCCTACCTAATTTTATGATAACAAAATAGAGAGCTTTGAAATAAAAAAAATTAGTCAAGGCCAGTAATACAAATTACGGACCAACTTACTAATGAACAGTGATTTTAAAAAATCCTAAACAAAATTCTGCCGAACAATTTAGATAGCATTAATGAAAATATAAAAGCTCATGTTAAATTGCTACATCCCAGAAAATCAAGATGTATTTAAATATTAGAAAACATATACATGAATTAAGCAGATCAATAGATTATATGAGAGGACACATGGCATATTCAATAGATTTAGGAATATCATTTCATAAAACCCAAAACTCAGTTATGCAAAAGCTTCAGCAAATCAAGAAGAGATTATGTGCTAAAACTTTAGGATAAATACTATATTTATTATTTATTTATTTATTTATTTATTTATTTTTGAGACCAAGAATCAAACTCAGGACCTTCTGTTTGCCAGGCGGTCACTTACACTGTTGAGCTACATACCTGGCCTAAATACTATATCTAATGGCAATACTAGAAATAGTCCCTTTTAATTAGGCAAAAACAGAGAAATCTGGTACCACTTCATGCTAGAGATCTTAAAATATAAAGTTATCGCCAGGCCTACCCAAGAATTCCAGGGCAACCACTGATTATGCTAGTCCTGGAAGCACTGTGCCTTAGGGAGGTCGCCACCCAGGGGGACCTCCTCCATCTTCCAGGAGGCCAAAGCTTCCAAAGACAGTAGTAGGAGCTGTGGTCCTGTTGCCATCTGGACATCAATGTTCAGACCTGCTGCTTTGACCAGCAGGTACCATGACAGTATACTCTGTGGAAACCTGGGAGATCAGTCCTTTGGGTACACAAGCTACTGTGACAGATCTTTACTGGTAGCCATCATGGAATTTCCTGCTTCTGACCACAAGTGCTGCTGGGAATATGGCAGCTGGCACTAAGTTAACACAATGAATTTTCTTAGCCATCAGGGTTGTGGCTTCCATAAAGGACCCGTTCAACACTCTTAGTAACTTTTCTATAGTATTATAGGTATAGCGATGGTGGTGGTTCAGTGGGGCATTTACATATGCTAACCATGAATCATCCTCCCAAGTGTTGTGACTATTTCTTGATTTCTGTCAGGTTCTTTCTCATGGCTTTTTAAAAAAATGTTATTTAAAGAGAAAAAAAGCAAAACAGAAAAAAGGGTAGAAATAATACAGAATTTCAAAGAAAATAAACACCAAGAAATTACTAATTGATAAATTACATACAATCATCTTAGAAGTTGTTAGTCAAATTACAAAATTAAAGCATAAATGTAAAAAAAAAGTAGACATTCAAACAGTGAGAGTGCAAACAGTTCTGTTCAACAATCCAACAAAAACTTAGTAAGTAATGTGGTTATCTATCTTACACACTTAAACATACATGCAGTTATATCCTTTAGAGCACTTTCTTTCCTTATTTTTTTTGGTACCAGGGATCGAACTCTGGACCTCATGTTTGCCAGGCAGGTGCTTGTGCCACTGAACTAAATCCCCAGCTCCATCTCTTTTTTATAATAGCAATTACACATTTTGAGTTTCATTACTCCTACAGTTCTTACTACTTTTTACACTAGAGACAAAATATGATTCTTATTTCACTTATGAGGATAGTCTCAAGTTGTCTCCATTTACCTATGAAGGCCTCAAGATCATCCTTTTTTTATATTTGAGTAATATTCCCTTGTATAAAAATAACACATCTTTTTCATCCACTCTGCGGTTGATGGGCATCTTGTTTGTTTCCAAGATTTAGCTATTACAAATTGTGCTGCTATGAACATGGGTGCACGTATATCACTGTGACATGACATTTTCAGTTTTTCTGGGAAAATATCCAGGAGTGGAATAGCTAGATTGAATGGAACTTCAAATCCTAGTCTTCTGAGAATTCTTCATACTGATTTCCATAGTGGTTGCACCAGTCTACATTCCCACCAACAGTGGAGCAGTGTTCCTTTTTTCCCACAGCCTCGGCAACATTTGTTATCAGTTGATTTTTTGAAGGCAGCTATTTTTTTTGGGATTGAGATGACATCTGAATGTTGTTTTAATTTGCATTTCTCAAATGACCAGTTATGGAGAACATTTCTTCATGTATTTATTTGCCATTTGTATATCTTCATCTAAGAAATGCGTGTTCATCTCAGATGCCCATTTTTGGAGAGGGTCTTTGAATTTGGGCAGGTTGATGTTTTTCAATTCTTTACATGTTCTGGATATAAGTCTTTCATCTGAGGGGTTGCTGGCTAAAATGCTTTCCCATTCTGTGGGTTTTCTTTTCACTCTGTTGGTGATTTCTTTTGAAGTGCAAAAACTTCTCAATAATATGAGATCCCAGTTGTTGATTCTTTGATGTGTTTCCCATGTGGTTTGCATTTTGTTCATGAATTCTCTTCCTACCCCTATGTCTCCAAGATTTCTACCTACCTTGTCTTCCAGTAGATTTAGTGTTTCTCTTTTAATATTTAGATCTTTAATCCATTTTGACTTCAGTTTAGTGCACAGTGATAGGCATGGGTCTCTCATGGATTTTTGATGCACTGAGGAAGTCAATTTTATACCAACTTTAGTGAGCTGTTTCTTACAGCTAATGCTTTTAAATTCTTATTTCTCTTTAATTACCTCAAAGTCATTATTGACTTTCTTTTTTACACTACTGGTGACTGAACCCAGGGTGATCTCAGTATCCTGCTTCTCTTTACTTCTCTTTAATTTCTTTTCTTTGCTTTGCTCTTCTTTTTCTTCCATCTTTCTTTCTTTCCCTTCTTTTTTTTTTCATTTTGTTTGTTTCTGACTCTGACTCTTCTTTCTGTACTCAGGGTGTCAGTAAATTGATCATTTTCCAACATCAAGCAGGAACTCTATGATCCTCCTGCCTCAGTCTCCCAGAGTGTAGATATTACAGGAATGGGCCAACACGCCAGGCTTTGTTACATGTTCTCAAATACTTTACAGATTTCTTTTCATATTTAGGTTTTCAATGTGTACAGAACTGATCTATTTCATAAATCAAGATTCATAACATATCTGATAACCTACGTGTTATCTTTCTCCACAATCAAGTATCATCCTCATTATAACCTTGTAATAACATTTTATATTTGATAAAGCAAGCCTCCCAAACTATATTGTATCTTGTACTTTTCAAATTTTTGTCAGTTTGTCCACCCCCTCTTCATATATTCATGTGTACTCAGGCTGTTGAGAGTTTTATTGAAATTGAAAGATGAGAAAACAGAACAAAATCATATTCTCAAGTAACATAAAAGAAAATTACTCCCATTTATGATGAGGCATGGCTGAGCTATGGATATAGTTAGCTCAGTGGCACAGTGCCTGCCTGGCAAGTGTGAGGTCATGAGTTTGATTCCTGGTACAAAAGAAAAAAAAAAGAGCCAAGACTTTTTATTTACCTAATTTGATGGGATTTTAAATTGTTTTACTAAGTCCACTCTATCTTTCCTAAAAACAAGTCTTTAAAAAGCACTTGGGTTGCTGAAGCAGATCTACAACATAAAAAAAAATGAGGAATTACAATTGGAAAGCTATAATATTTCATATTTGGCCCAGATTTAGTAAATCTCTCTAGCTTCTGTTAAGTACGGTATAGTCATGTATTATTTTAATGTGTGCATTGTCTGATTAGAAGTAAATTCTTTGAAGATGAAACAATTTGATCACTCCAACAAAACTGTCTGATATTCTATTTCATACTGTTGTATTTGATGCTTTTCAACTTTGAGTTTATACCAAATTCCAAGCAACAAAATAGTCTATGTTTAGTGAATTATGCTTACAAATAATCCTATCAGATTGGTGCTATTATCTCACTTTTATGGTTATAAAAAATGGAATCTTCAATCGGTTAAGTATTTACCCCAGGACAAATAGTGATGAATGGCCAGATCTACATTCAAATCCAAGTTCTTCTAACTTTAAATAAAGTTGAATAAATGTTTGCAAAACATATAAAAATGGTAACATCTCAGATTTGAAAGGGACAAATGTGGACCCAAAATAAATGATTAATGATGTATGATATTAATTGATCAAGCTTTTATTTACTTAAAACATTCATTGTTGATAGATCAAGTCTACACCAGACTTTGAGGTCCCCACTCTGGAGTTGTTCCATTCAGTTCTGGCTAAATAACTATGCGTTGCTTCTCTTGCCAACAACTTCAGCTAGTCCAGGAGCCTCACATACTTGTCTGTAACTATATTAAAACTACTGCAAATAGCTGCTGAACGGACTAACTCTTCTATCATTCAAAACAGAAGTTCAGTGGCAACATGCCACCACAATTTCTTTCTGACTTGTAAACCATAAAATGTGCTGTGGCATCCTCTTCTTTTCAGAATATTTAAGAAAACCTCTCTCTCTCT
>PVJX010046340.1:0-11941 GCA_004027295.1 Dolichotis patagonum | reverse complement strand
ACTCAGGTCTGGAAAGTACTCTATCAAACATCAGATGCCTCCCCAGCTGGCTTGTACAAGACTTTTGCCCCACCTGGGGAGATTTTTGACTAATAATCCCATTATCCAAACTTCCTGGTAGTCTGACACTTTCTTTGGATCATTCAAACTTACCTGCTCAACAGTGCTGTCTTCTTTTTCCTTTCACAGGTCGTATGGAGACATTTCCCTGTGCTCCTATGGTCCTTCTGGATTTTAATCTTTATTTTGGCTTTGGCTTCATGGGAACTCACGTGGACAATATTACTTTTTATGTCTCATTAAAGAACCAGTGAAACTATGTTCTCTGAGTTATGTAACAATGCCAGAATGACTGTGATGACAGTGTTTTTCCAGCTCTGCCTCTGTTATGGCTTGTATCTAGATGTTCCCTCAGAGTTTCAGGGAGTCGTAAATGAGGAGTTCAGAAGGCTGGATTAGGGTGCGTGCAGATGGATTAAGGTGTAATACTCAGATTAGTGGTGTGGATAATGGAAACACCGCCTGGGAATATGTGGCATCAATCAATAGGCTTGTAGCCTGGATGAAATATAAAGGGACAGGCAGGCTTGCTGCTTTCTGCCTGAACTGTTTCTCCCCTGTGATGCTCCTGTGCCGAGCCACCCCGCTGTGGAGCCAGCTGACGATGGACTGAAAATTTCAAAAGCTGTGTTAAAATAAGCCTTTCCTCCTCTAACTTTGGATATTGCGTGTTTTGTGTCAGTAACAAGAAAAGTCACTAAGTCTCTCCATTGCCTATCTTGGTTTTAGAACTGTCTTTATAATGTCTGTGATATATAATGACATGGATCATAAATGCAGTCACAAAACAATGCGTATAACAAATGTTAAGAAAAGTACATTTTCAGGCTGGACACGGCGGCACATGTCTGTAATTCCAGCACTGAGGCCAGCTTGGGCTACAACGTGAGTTCAAGGCCAGCCTGAACTGCATAGTGTCTCAAGAAGCCAACAAAAAGATGATTTTTCTAACTCATATCTGTTTCTTGTTTTCCTGCGCAGGGCATTGTGTTCAAAGCCTTTGCACACTAGGAAAGTGTTCTACCATCAGTCCACACGCCTCGCCTTGTATCATTAGTAGTGGTGGATGATAATATTTTAAAACCCTGCTTCTTATTTACCTTCCACTCAGCTTTGTTGTGAAGATATTATTTAAGAAAAACACAAACAACATATTCTTTAATATGGTCTTGCTTCTTTCAGTGGTCTCCTCTGTGTGGTCATCACCTTCCCTTCCAGAAGAAGGATAAGCCTGCATGCTGGATTCTTCACTTCCTGATGCATCCTTTCCCTCATCAGCAATGGCTGAGTATACCTGTAAAAAATGTAGGACTAAAAGAGAAATGTTTGTTTACTATTAAGTGATTTTTCTCTCTGAAATGTATGCCCCCGGACACACTGCTTCTGTCAAGAAATTCTTAATGAGAGCAAACTTTAACAAATGGAACTCAACTTCAGATATTCTATGTTTTATCTATCCATGTTTACTTTAATATGTATTTTTAAAAAATATATATTTGTAGAGTGTATGCAGGAATAATATGATGTAGAGTGCATATAATACAGTATATGCAGGAAACAGTTTTAGTGTAATATTTGAAATGGTGTATTTTTGAATTATTTAATAAAAGTAATCAAAATTATTTTGATCTTCAGATATTTAATTCCAGTATGGAAGAGACAAAAGTCACTTAAAAGATTAAGAAATACACCTCCCACAACTTATTCTCCACCTATTCAAAGAGTAGAGCTTTTAATGAGCTGGAAAGCTGTTTTTTATTTCAACAATTTGTTTTCTCACTGTTTCCTTATTCCTATAACAGAGGTAAAAGCCTCATTTTTTTCAAATTTGCAAGCAAACCTAAAAGATCACAGCTACTGTCACTTAACTCATATAAAGAAGAATGCTTCAATTAAAATATAAATGGCTGAGAACATTAGACTGTGGCCCATTCACTGTATGAAGTGTAGAAACACACTTAACCAATTAAATACTCAGTTCCAAGGAAGCATCCAGCTGAAAAGCAAAAAAGCAACCCAGTACTATTGAAGGGAATGTCCTTTTTTATCAGACATTTTATGCTGTTTTAGTAGTTCTGGCTTTATGTCAAAGACCTACAGTAGAAGTTCTTTGCATGTATAATGTTAAGCTGCATCATAATGTTAATTCCATCTCTCGATCAGTCTAAACCTAAATGAGCTTATTTTCTTCACGAAGAAATTCACCTAAATAATATGCATCTGTTAAATCAAGTATAAATATTTATATTAATTTAATGATCATAACAAACAATATTTAGCCAATATTGACAGGCTGACATTAGACATTGTAAGTCTAACTTTTGTGTGGTAAATTTTGATCTGCTCTAATTAATAAACTATAATGCTACTATTTACATAAGAATACATGTAAAAATATTTTTGTCTTTAAAACTCCAGGCTGATCAGCAATAATTATTTTCTTTTAGCAACCAATTAATGAAAACTGCTCATCAGCTGGGACAAAAAGTCAGTTTTCATGATCTATTTACCACATAGGTCAGTACTAAACTGAAGCAGTCTAAGTTCTAACACTGTGCCACTAGAAAGTAGTTTTTAAAATAATTCTATAAACATACATAAAATATATACTGTATTTTCTTCTTTGAATTTGTGAAGGTAAAGAAAATACACATTAATATTCAAAAATATTCACTAATTTCCGTAACACCACTTTCTTAAGTGCTCTCTTTTTTCAATAAAACCTATCGTCTCCAATCCAAGACACTACAATTAATTAGCTGATTGAAGAATTTCTATAATCATTTTAGAATATTTTTAATTTTCCCCATTGTTTAATGATAGACTTTTCTACCCCAAATAGCTTTAATATCCTAGTTAATATGTTTTATTTGCATAGCTATGTACTTACCATGAGGAATATATATTTGATTAGTATTTCATACTCTTGAACATTTATATTCATTGGACATGAGTACAATTTTGCAGGAATAGAGGACCATAGAAAAAAATACAAATATGGCAAAAGGATAAGAAAACAGCTATGTTATAATTCACATAATTAACTAATAAACCCTGTAATATATATCCTTAGATAATAAATAGATACATTCCCTTACACAAATGACTCGTGCTTAATCACTCGTTTCTAAAAATATGTTCTTATATGCATAGTAATATAATTTATTAATTATAGCAGATCAAAATTACTGCAGCTTTACATATGTCTAACTTCCTTTCTAAAATTGTCAAATAATGTACTACATTTAGAAAATGAAAAATTATCCTTGAGAAAGATAGTGTTTGCCATTTTCTGAGAGTAATTACATAAAAAAGGACAATACAAATTAAATGTCTGTACATGGGCATGCTTAATAAATCTGTGTTATTTAGAAACATTAAAGAAATGAATAAGATGGTATATACAAGCACTATCTTTAATTTAACATATATAAAATATTTTGCTTGAAAATATTGATATTTATATGTACTTTCCATAATTTTTATAGAATGTTTGTAACCTAAAAATAAACATTTCTCTGTCAAATATCAATTTTGACAAGACACAGAAGTTCAACACATTATTTGACAGTGATAAGACACACTCAGTTTCTCGAAGCGCTGTAATGAGTTTTGCTGTCCATTCCTCTGGAAACACAATAAATAGAATTCAGTTTTACCATGACCAGATAACTCTGAAAGATTAATACTAAAGTTCCCAAATCCCAGAGCAACAAAAGGCTAACAGCAGGAAGACTGAGACCAAAGGAAGCCATCTGGGGAGCAATGCATCGGGTTAGGTCTGCTTAGTTACACCCTGACTAATTACAGGGTGCTTACTAGGGGAGTGACTTACTCTTCTGGGTCTCAGGAGCCCTGTGACAAGCAGTAGAAAGCTAGCTGCCAAGGAAAAGACTCATGCTACACAGCCCAACATATGGCAAGGAGAACAAAAATTACCAAGGATAGCTATCAATCTCTTTTATTAGTGTCACTGGAAAATCAAAATGACATCATATGGTACAAGACTAAGTAACCCATTTTGAGAGAAATGCAATTCTTTGAAGCAAGAAAACATCTCAGTGGACCTTGGGCTGTATGGAATGTGGCTGGTAACTAGGCTATTTGGGCCAAGGCATCGCTTCTGTGAGAGAAATGCCTTCAGCATTATTTTTTAGATTGCATTGTTCTGTTTTGTTTATTCTGTTAGTTTAAATACAATACATACTGACTCACTAATATATAACATTCAGTTGTTAATACACTTATATTCTTTCCAAAAAGATACTCTCCACTTTATGAAATTCTATTTTTATATGGATTGATTTTATACAATAATTAGCACCAAATGAGACTTAACTGATAAATCATGCATCTCAGATTTATTTTAGATAGACTATGCTTAGACTGTAAATCCTCAATATTAAGCAGGCAGGTACCCAATAAAAAATCTAACAGGACAAACAGATAAGATAAAACTAAAAAGAGTCTGAATTATTACATTTTGGCTTTTCTAACTTCATAAAAGATTCAATCCTCCTAATATAATTGTTTTATGATGGTTGTAAAATGAAAATAAAAAAGAAACTGAAAAGACTAAGAAAATCAACATAGGCTGGAAATTTAGCTCAGCATTTTAAGTGCTTGTCTGGTAAAGTGTGAGGCTGTGAGTTTGAACCCTTGTACCAAAAAAAAAAAAAAAGAAAAGAAAAGAGATTTTTTGCGAATTGGGACAGTTCAACTCAAGAAAGTTGATTTAGTAACTCTGTCTCTTGATCTGCTCAGTTATTTTAGAAAATAAGTCAAACAAAATGTCACTATTTTATTCTGTACTTTCAAAAGTAGGCTTTCATATTATCACATTCACTATAATGTGATTATAATATTATCACATTCATTATAATTCATTATAATAATTCATTATCACATCAACTAAAAAAACAGCAAAGTTCTCGTGAGGTAGCTCTGTAGGTGCCAATTACCTTTTGATACTAAAACAGTGGATATTATAGCAATCTAAGTTGTATTTGACTAATGACTATTAATGACAATAATGCAACTAAAGATACTCTTAATGCACATTAACCTAAGGCAATATATACACATTCCCACCACTGATCACAAAAGAAATACCCACATATGTATGTATGTGTGTGTGTGAGCATCTATATAATATTAACCTAGTTTTGATACTATGTATATTTGTTTAACATATACGTGTATATATGTGTGTATATGACATATACATGTATATGACATATGTGTGTATGTTTGTGTGTGTGTTTTGGTATATATGTTTTATTTATTTAATATTTGTATATTTCTTATATGTAGGAAGGGGAAACAGTATATGTGAGGAAAATTAAAGGTATAATAATTTGATATTCATAAGAATTAACATTTATTTAGCTCATAATAGTCTAGGAACTATTTTATCCATATAATACAGCAACCCAGTAATTCACTATCTGAATACTTAGGAACTACTATTAATTTTTTTTTCCAAATTGGAAATCTTAACAGAGGAAATAAATAACTTGCCCAACATAAGAGAGTTACATAGTGTCAAGGTTAATGTATGTAACATGACATTCTGATCCCAACATTTTTAAGAAAATGAGGAATGTTACACAGAACTGCCGAGATGAGCCTTAAATAAAGGCTCAAAATTGAATAGGGACAGATCCCAAGATGTTGCATAACTGCTGATAACCTACAGTTATTAACAACAGAGGTGTTGGACAAAAATTAAAGGTAGATTTCATTTTGTTGCAAAGGTATGTGTTTTCATACAACAAAAATAGTGCACAGGTCACCTATAATTAATTAAAAATTTTTATGCTTTCACATAATATTTAAAAAATAAAGGAATAAAGTTGCACCATATGTCGTGGTACCTGAATTGTTCAGTGTAAGTGATTTCTGTAATTTTTGTTTTGATACCCATAATTAGATCTTGCAGAAGATACACATCTGCCTGATGATTTTGACTGGATTGTTGATGTACGTGCTAATTTACCTACAGGTATTATTTGTTGCTCACAATTCATTGTCATTTGCCGCTATCAATTGAGCTGTTTTTTTTTTTTGTGAACAACAAAACACAAAAACCAAAATTTAGAGGACGTGATGTGATATATTCACTTGAAACTATAACAAAAGATTGACAAAATAATTTTCTTTGTGGTTTAATATATCTTAAAATAATACTTCCTATGATGTATGCTCTGAAATTACATCCTGCAATTTCAGCAGTTCACTTTTATTGACATTAATGGAAATTGTCCTGGTCAAATACCATGTGATGTTCTCAATATGCACCCCCAAGTCCCCAGTGGCCTGTGTGGCCTATAATGTATCGATTCACTCTTTACTGCATGAAGCTGTGTAGGAAGAAACAACTGGTGAATTGCCTTTCCAACTTTTGTTATTCTGTTTGAAAATTGTAAAGAAGTATTCATTGCAAATATTAAAATTCTAATGTATGGCTTAGGAAACATAAGTGAGAGCAATTACATTCTATCTCATTGGAAAATGCCAGTATCTCCCTAAATGAAGGTTTCTATCATGGCGGTTGAAGATAATGCATGCAACCACAGTACTACAGAGTAAATATATCCTAATGGCAAATAAGATTATGTAGTACAAAGCTAATGACCTGAAATCATTTCAGGTATGCTGGGCCAAAAACACTCTTTAAACACTGCTTCCCTACATAAGAGAATTGCTCCAAAGTCTGTATTGTCTCTTTCATTTTTAGTACTTACAAAATTTTGTTCATTATAACAGAAAGCAATTACTGATACATTAATATTTAATCAAGAATTCTGTTTGACTGCCTTCATATAATAAATTCTATGTATGAGATGCTAAAATAATCCAAACCACACATACTCACACAGACATACTAATGATTTTTTATATATCTAATTGTTTCACAGACATATAAGTAACTTTAGAGAAATGTATTCAGAGAAAAGAAGGCTGAAAATTCTTTTCTGTAAGGCATGCATACGTCTTCTTATATGTTCTTCTATATATTCAGTGAATGAATTCATGCCTTCCCAGATGTTAAATAAGTAAAAGTTGAAACTCTGGCAATAAAACTGGCTTAAAATATCAAGTTAAGAAGCCATGTGGTAAAGACATAATTACCATTATATATTTAGTAGTAAATTCACCATCTTTTTTATTGCGTTTATTCCCAAACTCTTGTGTATTTGTACTAACTAAAGAAATCTTAACGTGTACTAAAAACAGGTAGGCACAATTTTTTTTCCTGTATTTTGGGATTTATAGGATGCTGTTGAAAATGTATCTAGTGCCATCTGATGAAGAATCTCACAGCTGATCTGGCTGGCTAGGCGGGTGTCCCCTGCCTTTCTCAATGCTACGCATGTGTCTTCCCCGAAAACAGTAGGCTACGGTGAAGAGAACAACCACCCTGATGGAGGACCATTACCTTGGTCAGGAATCTAGAAGTAACTGGGTTTCCATGCTAGAACCTCCAAGCGAATTACCAAGATTCAAATTTAAGAAATTACTAATGTTTACTGTTGGGAGTCCTTGAAGTTGGAAGTTGAACAAAAGTGTAGGGCTGTGGCATGGTGGGGGCGAGGCCCACCAGGGAACTAAGAGACACCTCAAAGGGCAAGATAAAGCCACAACAGAGGAAGCCTGTCCAACCCCAATTAACAAGCTAGAGATTGTAGCTTCAAGCATTTCACTGCTGTAGTGAAAGTCAACCTGGAGACTTTCTCCTAATGGGCTTCTCCTAAATTAACTTAATCTGTTACTTGGAAAAGTCTTTAAACCACTCCCAAGATCCTACTGAGTTTCCTGCAGTTTTCATTCTAACCCCTTCCTTGTTTGAAATCTAAATAAATAGGGGCTTGCCCAGAGACATTCCTTGTCTTATTTCCCAGCTTCTTGAAATCTTATAGAGGGTTTTTATCCTCCTGGAGCCCTAAAATCATACCACTTGTCTCATTTAAGCCTTTGCCATACACTCATTTAGGAGATTGGGGATCCTGGCCAGGTCCCCGACATTTACCTGCATATTATCACTTGATATATGTATGATATATTGAAAGAATATAAGTACATTCTTAAAGTATTAAAATTGTTATACAATTACTGTATTGCTGAAAATACAGGATTAACATTAAAAACAAAGTATTTGATATATTTAGTTCATATAAGAAATTAACATTTTTAGTACTTTTACCTATCAAAGCTATCCTTTTAATTTCCAAACAATCTAAAATCATTTAAATGAAATTTAACTAATTTTTTATCACCCAGATTTTAGTGAATGGTAACTATTTACATCAGATGTTCTCTATCATTACTATTATATTTAAAATCCTCTACACAGGACTCACACAATCTATTACTATGTCTCCTTGAGAAAAGACAATCTATTCACAATATTTCTGTAGATATTTCTACTTCATAAATAGCTCAGTTTAAATAAAGCTGTTGTCTTCACATAGTCACAGTTGTACATGTAATCTAGTTTCCTGATGTTATTTCAAATTTAAGGTTCCTTCAGAGGTAGTTTACGGATATTATTTATCAATGCTGAAATAATTTAAATCTTTAAAATTAATATCCAGAATGGTCTCTCTTTCTGAAACCAGACTTACTATTCTGTTCATGGTTGTTGTTGTTGACCCAGTAACCTATATACTTTGAATGCAAGTATTCACAAGTGAAATATACACACTGTTCAGACCCATCTCCAGCAGTATTACAGTTGTAGCAGTCTGTATCTTCCTAGAACTCTTCTAATGTTGGTTGTTGACTTAGTTATTGCTTTCTTTCCTTCTTTTCTTTTAAATTTTCTTTTTTGTGGGTGGTCCTTGGGAAAGGATGCAGGAAATCCATACTGAGTTACATGCCACATCTCCCAGCCTTTTTGATTTTGGGGTCTCACTCTGTGGCCCAGGAGGACTAGGACTTGATTCTCATGCTTTAGAAGCTCTTATTTCTGGGATTAGAAAAATCCACAAAAATGTTCCATTAAAGTTTTTACTTTTTTGATCCATAAAGTTTAGCACAGGATAAGAGATAGGGACCTAGTTTCAATATTCTATAAGTGAGTAAGTGTCCAGTTTTCCAAGCACCATTTGTTAAAGAAGCTGTCTTTTCTCCAAGTTATATTTTTGGCATCTTTGAGAAAAATCAGATGACTAATATTCATGGGATTGTCTTTTTTCTATTCATGTTTGTTTCTGTGCCTGTACCTTTTTTGTTATTGTAATTTTAAACTATAGCTTCATAATATAGCTTGAAATCTGGTATAACATTGCCTCTAGTCTTACCCTTTTTGCTCTGGATTACTTTGGATACTCTAGATCTTTTCTGATTCCATATGAATTTTAAGTGTTTTTTTTCCTACTTCTGTGAAGAATGTTGTTGAAATTTGAATAACAATTGCTTTAAACTATACATTGATTTTTTTTACTATGGCTATTTTAACAATAACTCTTCTGTCTGTAAGAGAAAAAGGTGGTTTTTCGTCTTCTAATGTCCTCCTTAACCTCTTTACTCAAAGTCCTGTAATTTTTAGTACAGTAATCCTTCACTACTTTGGTTAAATTTATTCATAGGGGCTTAATATTTCGAAGCTATTGTGAATATAACTGCTCTTTCAATTTCTATCTTGGTGGGTTCATTATTCATGTACAGAAATGCCTCTGATTTTTGTGGGTTGCTTTTGTGTCCTGCCACTTTGCTGATTTACTTTATCCAATCTAAAACCCTTTTGGTGTTTTTTTTTTTTTTTGGCATTGTATGTAAATAATCATGTCACCTGCAAATAGAAATAATTTGACTTTACCCTTTCCTTTTATATCTTGTTTGATTGCTCCAGCCGAAGATTTAAATAATATATTAAACAGATTTGGTGCAAGTGGTCAACGTGTCTTTTGCCTGATTTTAGAAAGAATCCTTTTAGTTCCTCCCAACAAAATATGCTGTTGGCTATGGTTTTGTCACATAGTTTTCATTGATTTGAGGTAGGGTTCTTCTTCACTTAACTGTTTTCAAGTATCTTATCATACAGGGATGTTGGATATTGTTGAAGGCCTTTTCTCTGTTGAGTGAGATGATTTATGATTGTTATCCTTGATTCTATTTAGGTGGTTTATTACATTCATAGATTTACATATGCTAAAGCAACCCTGTCACCTTTGGATGAAACAAATTTAGTCATGGTGAATAAACTTTTTAATATGTTGTTAAATTTTTTTTGCCGCGTTCTTACTGGGGATTTTTGCACTTATGTTCTCCAAGGATATTATCTTGAAGTTTTCTTTTTTTGTTCCGTCATCATTCAGTGACAGGATACTAAACTTACAGAAAGAATTCAAAAATAATCTGTTCCTTTGATGATTGTAAAAGTCAGAGAAGCATTAATATTCTTCCCAAAGAAACAGGTGGTGACTCCATGAGGTTATGAGCTTTCCTTGTTCATTAATGATTTTATTACTTCATCACAGTCATTATTTTTCATTGGTCAGTTTAGGTATCTACTTCTTGGTTCAATTTTTGATTCATATGTATACAAGAATTTATATTTCTTCTTGGTTCTCCAGTTTATTGGAAAATAAATTTTAACAAATAGTTTCTAATGATCATCTGGATTTCAGGCATTATTGTTGCAATTCCACCTTTTTTCAATTTTATTGATGTGGCTCTTCTTTTTCTTTACTTTGGTAATTTAACTAAGGGTTTAGTAATCTTATTTGTTCTTTCAAAGGATCAACTTTTCAATTGATTGATCATTTATATTTTTCAGTGTCAATTTCATCATTTTTGCTCTGAATTTTATTGTTTATTTCCTTCTATTCAGTCTGAAAATAGATTGCTCTTGTTTTTCTAGCACATTGAAACACTTCAATAGGTTATCTATTTGAGATCACTGCATTTTTCTAATGTAGCCACTCATAGCTACAAATTTTCTTCTTAGAACTGCTTTCTTTATGTTCCAGACATTGTGATATGTGTTATTTCCATTACTGCTACATTATACACATTTAAAAAATTCTTTTCTGATTTCTTCTGTGACCTATTAATCATCCAAAAGTGTTTTAATCTCCATGTGTTTGTTTATTTTTTGCAATTTCTTTACTGGCTAATTTTTAATTTTATTTCACTGTGATATGATAGAATGCAAGAGATTATTTTAATTCTTTTAACTCATTGTGACTTTCTTTACAGTCTAAAATTTGGATAGTGTTCACAGATTGCTAAAAAATGTTTTTTCTGGTGTTTTCAGATGAAATGTCTTTAGCTATCCATTAATTCTATTTTGCTTTGTGATGTGACTTAACTCTGTTGGCTCTTTGCTATTTATTATTATTATTACTTCCATTATTATTATTATTATTATTATTTGTTTAGGCAACCTATTTGTGTAAATTGTGCACTTAAATTGCATATGTTTATATTGTTGTCTATATGTATCATATAGTATCCATGAAGCAGTGTGTGAGACTTTGAAGTATACATATCTACAATAATTATCTCTTCCTGGTTAATTTATCCATTTATCAATACATAATGACATTTGTCTCTTCTGTACAGTTTTGATTTGAAGTCAAATTTGTCATACTTAACTATAGTAGTCCCTGGTTGCTTTTGGTCTCAAACTATTTGGAGTATCAATTTTCATTCTTTCAATTTAAATATTTATGTATTTTGTGGAGGTGTGTCCTTTGCTGGAAACTATGGGTGGGTCTTGTTTTTATATCCCGTCTGCACATCTGTGTCTTTGTATTGGAGACTTTATATAGTTTCTTTAAATGCTGTTATTGAAAGGTAAGCATTCATTCCTCTCATTATATTTCCCAGTACTTTATTCATTTCTGTTTCTTCTTCATTTCATTACTCTTTT
>PVJX010046339.1:0-12334 GCA_004027295.1 Dolichotis patagonum | reverse complement strand
TATCTGTCATATTGTCTCTTGTTTTCTTCCAAATGGTTGTCCTCATCTTTGCATATGGAGAGCTCATACTAAATAACATAGCCAATCTTTTCACAAGATGTGTAGTTCACTGGCTCCCACTTGCTAGGCAGGAGGGAGAGGGAGGGGGGACACGGGATGGGGGACAGGACGACATGAGATGTCTGATTCTCAGCCCACACGCAGGCAGGATCACAGTCACCCCCCCCCCAGAGACAGGAAGAGTTCCTTGTTCTCCTGGCACCCCAAGTCAACCGCACGGTGCAGGTCCTGATGCGCCAGGGTCTCTCTCCTTCGGGCTGCTGAAAGTCTGCCATACTCTCAGCTGCCCCCCAGAGAGAGGAGGAATTCCTTGTTCTCCTGGCACCCCAGTCAACCGCATGGTGCAGGTCCCTAGGCGCCAGGGTCTCTCCCCTGCAGGCCCCCTAAAGTCCACCATACTCACCTGCTATTTCTTTCTGATGAATTGATCATTCCATTTCCACAGTTCTGAAATGGCCAACAGACCACAGAAAGAATTCTCTTTAGGCTCCTGTTTGAAACCAGCAGCTACAGCAATCTGCTGGCCTTGCTTCAGGGCTAGCAGAGGAGAATTTTAAGTTTGGACACATTAATAAGACAAAAACACCACATACACTAAGGCCTAGAAAATATATCAAGTTTAGAATGTAAATTTCAGAGCACCTACTTCAAGAGAATCAAGTTATTCTCTGTGCCTAAGGGCAAAAAAAGAAACCTAAATCCTTTATTTTGTGACTTTTTTTCAAAGTGGGGTGAACTTCAAGGGTGTAGGTGATTAGAATATAGTCACTGAGTATCCACTTGACAAATTTTTCATCTAACACTTTTTATAAGTGTCTCTTTAGTCCCTTCCCTCCTTTGTGAGTAAAGAGTTATTTTCCTATTTTGCAAGGCTAACACAGGTTGATGAGATTTGGCAAGGTTACATAACTTAGACACAAAAAACTAGAATTAGAAATCAAATGGAATTCCAAAATCCAGAGTTGATTTCTGTGATAATGTCAATGGCATAGCTCAAAGGTCCAGGTTAGAATAGTTCTTTATATTATCAGCCACCAAGCACAGACCCACTATGACAATCTGGAACATGGTTGCCAGCCGTCCACCTTGTGATGCGAGGTCCCTACATGTCTTAAAATTCTTCTGTCATAGGTATTTGGCCCTGGTAAGATGCCCATGGCCAACTCAGCCCCTCAGATCTGATTACAGTGACGTGAGAAGAAATGACTGTTTTTAACAGTAACAGATAAGATATTTTAAAATCCTAAGAAAGTTGAATAAGAGTTATTCAAAAGACAACTGAATTAGAAAAACCTATTTATGAGACCATATGTTTGCAATTGCCCTTAGGACATTGTCCAAGAGGATTCTCAGAGCAGCAAAGCAACTCTGAAGCCATTTTCTGAGATGCGTATAAAGAATTCTCCTTTTGTATGCATGTACTCAGCAGGTAAGAACTGAAATAATTTATGCTAATTAAATGTGATGGTAGATTCTATAATATGCTTCTCTCAAAGACAATCATTCTGCAAAATAGAGCTGACAATAATTGGACCCTTCCATAGTCTGGCACCTATTTTTGCCCCTGTGTAGGAACCGTCTCCTAGAACTGCAGACAGCTCATCCCCAGCACAGGAGTCATCACCAGTCTCTAATAACTGCTTTTCTTGCCAGGAAGATGGCCAAGCCAAGGCAAGCCCACGGCCTATAGCATCTGTGTCCGATTCCTTCTCCTCAGTGAGAAACTTTCTTTCCTTCAGGGTGCAACATAGCATGGCAAAGGTTGGATCCAGCGTTGGTCCTTCTGGGATGCCACCCCACATGCGTGGGCACACTAGGTTTCCACTGCTGGAGAATCACCCAGCCAGCCCATCCACACTTCCCAGACCCCACCCGCGCCCACCCAGACCCCAAATCTAGTGCCTACACACCCTTCCCAACCGGCCAACTCCCCACCGCATCAGCTGCTCCCTTTATCACAGGCTGTTTCAAATTGGTCTGTCCAGGAATCCTGTTTCTCATGGTGAGAACTGGAAGGCAGTTTGGATCCTAATGTTGAAGTCATGAAAAATTACTCGTGACAGTTGTTAATGAGGGCAGGTTTTCTTTGGGAGCAGAACTGGATGTACTTTTTCATCAAACAATGAGGTACGGCACTTTCCTAAGATACTAAGACATTGGTTTTGTTTATTGTTATTTATTTATGTATCTCTTGGCTACTACACTCAAACTGGATTAGGTCTTGAAAAAAACAGGTTCCCCACCACCCAGATATTATAAGATTTCTACAGTTTTAGACCTAACTGAAGTCTCCCGTGATTGGGTCTGCTCTCCCAGCAGCCAGACGACTGACATGACAGCAGCCTCTAATTGAGAAATGAGAGCTATCAGGAAAATTTGGCGATCTTCTAAAAAGGAGCAGTAATGGGCTCAGAGAAATGACTGGTCAGTGTTTTCTAGTGTAGGCCAAGCTATAGAAATAGCTGTCTTAGGAAAATGGATCTACGCCATCTTTTTGGCATTCTGGATTAAAAATGATTTTTTTTTATTACTTGAGACACCATCAAATCCCTTTTTTTTACTTTTTAAAATATAGGCTCTTAAAAGCAAGCACAAGGATTCTCAAGCGTTTAGCACTCACTAGTAGTCACTCTCATTTTCCACAAGAGGAAACTGAGGCTCAGAACAAGTCTAACAGCTGGTAGGTGGCAATGTTAGGACTCAACTCTATGCTAGTGGCCACTGCTCATTGATTTATTTCCCTCCCCAGGAAATGATCATAAGTGTAAAGGCTTGGGGTTGAGTGTAGTGGCACACACCTGTAATCCCTGCACTCAGGAGGCTGAGGCAGGAGAACTGCTGTGAGTTTGAAGCCAGCCTGAGCTGCATAGTGAGTTCAAGGCCAGTCTGAACTACATAGCAAGACTGTGCCTCCAAAAACAAAGAACAACAACAACAACAACAAAAGTAAAGGTTTGGACTTTGAACACAGTCGATCTTAGGCCATATCCCATGAGCTCCCGAATGGCTTCTCCTTCCCTCCAGCCACAAACCCTCCCACCGACATGGTGATTACACAGCACATGGTGGGGGGAGGGGAACCTACATTATTCATTTTCCAAGTATGTAGTACTAGGTACTACAGCATCCCAAGGACTGGCGTAGAGAAGGTGTTTAATAAATGCTGAGTGGATGAAAGTCTAAATGAATTTACAAATAACTCTTTAGATAGTTTCTGCATTTATATCTTGGGAAAGTCCTGGGCACTGCCAACCAGCTTTGTGACTCTGCATGACCTGTTCCTTCTGGCCATCAAACCACTCACCTGCAATGAAAAAGGCAGTCTCAGGGAGCTTTCTGGCCCTTTCTCTCCAAGAATCGCAAAAGTGTATAATGGTGGCTTGTCACGTTTATTAATAGGAGCACTGTTAGTGTTTGTAGACAGTGCTGCTGCACCCCAGTCCAGGCCGGGGCACGCGGTAAATGTGTGTCGAGCGACACCTGCCACAGGAGTCACATTTCCTAGAAGTGAGTTTTCATGAAGTGAATTCTATGTTTCTCCTGTTTCCCATGATCAGAATTTAATTGTGCTTGTGCTAGAAAGAAATGATAGCTACAAGATAAGGTTAAAAGACATTTAGAACTTCAGCAGTCAAAAGTAAAACCTCACGGCCTTCCATTTCCAGCATCATGGTGGCCTATGTAGCTGAAACACTGTAGCTCAAAGAATTTAAAGTGCTAGATAAAATGCAGAGAGCCTTCTTTAAAATAAATGGGCAAGCTTCCAAAACAAGAGAAAAAGTACAGTAGGACCCTCTTATCTTCCAAGGATACATTCCAAGACCCCCAGTAGCTGCCTAAGACTGTGACTAGTATCCAGCCCTATAATTTAACGCCTTTTCATCCCAGCTAAGTACCCACCACACACCATAGCCAGAACCTCTGGATGTTCACAGCGTAATAACAAAACTAGCATGAATTTCTTTTTCTTTCACAATCTCATGGATGGATTCGTTCCTCTCATAGCAAGGAGAGCAAGTTCAGCAAGTTCACCATCTGATTTTTTTCTTTCCTTTTAAAGAACTTTCACCATTTTGCATAAAGGCAGTATTTTACAACTTCTTTATGGCACATGCAATTGCTCTTGTGCTCTGTGGCCATTATTGAGTTAAATAAGGGTTACTTGAACACCGGCATTGTGATACTGCCCCGGGGGATCTGAAAATTGAGAGAGCTTCTACACGACTAAGCGCAGGCCGCACAGAGTAGACGCCATGTAATATCACTTTGCCATCAATTTCGCTCTACACACAGAGTTGGTACTAGGTCTGCAGTACCCCTAGATTTTCTTCTCTCCTGTTTTCTAGTGGAAGGGTTGTAGTTTTGTGTTTCGTTTTGTTTTGGCGTGTGTGTATGTGGTACTGGGATTAAACCCAGGGTCTTCACGGAGCTATATATCCCCAGCCCTTTTTTAAGACAGGTTCTTGTTACATTGCAAAGTTTCCCAGAGTGGACTTTAACTTACTATGCTCCTGCCCCAAACTCCCCAGAGTGCTGGGATTATAGGGCTGCACCATTGCACCTGCCTACCTACGATTTTCTAATTTTGCACCTTTCACATACAACAGATATCGGTCACCTTAAGAGCTTAGATACTTGGTTAAATGATTAGAAAGTGATGAATATTGAGTACCTATAACCATTAATATATAATTTATTGTTTAATTATAGGTGCACGTAATTTAATGTTTAATAATAGCTATGTTTAGCAACCAGGTGGCAAAATTCTTGAAAATTTAACAATCTACTCTCCCAAATCAGCTTCATCAAAACATTGTTACTCAAGACCTCATTTTTCTCCTCTACAAAATTTTTGAAATTATCCTAAGGAAATAACAAAGGATTTATGTAGAGAATAAACTCTTAAGGGTATACATCACATTATTTATAAAATCAACAAACTATAAATGCAATAAGTTTTGAACAATAAATTAGTAATATTTGTACTGTTTGCTGAACACTTATGTGAATGAGAATGCACATGAGAACTCAATAACAGTCTCACCATGTCCGTTTTCTGGCCTTGTGAGCTAGGCCCCCAGTCACTCCCTCCATAGTCTCCCTTTAGCACACTCACTGGTTGACT
The DNA here is from genome assembly GCA_004027295.1 of Dolichotis patagonum. NCBI lineage: Eukaryota > Metazoa > Chordata > Mammalia > Rodentia > Caviidae > Dolichotis > Dolichotis patagonum. Next base: position 7,149 of record PVJX010046339.1, on the reverse strand, counting down.
TTTGATCACTCATTTTGTAAAATCTCCAGCCTGATGGGAGCCGAACACCCAGCCTGGCTGGCCTCACTTACTCAATATCCTCTCCTTGTAAATGAGTTCTGTGCCCTTGAAAGGCAAGGGAACTTTTTCCCAGTGTCAGAAAGTCAACACAAGAGATGGGAGAAGTTGTAAATACAAAACAGTGTGCGCGTATGTTTCTTTCATTTGCATGGCACGGACTTAAATTAAAAATTGTTATTTATTTGAATTTTTGTTTTCAGTGCTTGGGATCAAGCTTAGAATACTGTATATATGCTGAGCACATTCTCTACCATGGAGCTATAACGCCACTCCTGAAATTTAAATATAACTGGGTATCCTAAAAAATATCCGGCAACTCCACTGGTGAACCTTCTATCTAGTATACTTCTCATCCAAAACTCATTCAGTGACCAGCTTCACTCACAGCAAGGTGCTTTATCACTACAGTAATTTTTGTCAGCCAACATAGAAAAGCCTTCTCTAGGACATTTGCTGGGCTTACCGCTAGCCTGTGGTGAGGGGCTCCCCTAAAAAATGGCCTGAGCAGCTGGCTCTGTGGGAGCCAGAGATCGGCATGAAGTCCATGAATCTCCTAGTTGTTGGAAGCTGCAAAGATGCGAGGAGCCCAAAAGACACCCTTCTGGACAGTTTTGCCCAGGACAAGCCTCTGTAGTAGCCAGGGCTGGGATTGCACCAGCATTTCCAATGGACCCCTCCGCACTGTCCTGAGCAATTTCCTTTATGAAGCAATGCACCTTGTACTTCCAAATCCCTTTGAAATTCTCAATCCTGGATAAATAACCTGTCTTCACCTAAATAAAGTTTGCAAATAAAGTTACAAATATTCTTCAAATGAGTCCAAGTCATCAAAAGTAAAAGGCCCTCCCAGTCACTTCTCCCTGCGAAGAGAAGGTGCAGTGCTGCAGGAAATCACCAGAGCACTATACTGTGCACGCGTGAACCTTCCCCTTGTCTTCCGGGCCATCTACGTGGAGATGCATTTGACATGCCCGTGAAAGGTGAGCCTGCTGCTGCGGGCGGGCCAGGAAATTGCCTACGATTAGAAGAAAATGTGAAAGGGTGGGAGTGCCTCTTCGGAGCACCTCACACGTGGTAATAACTGTTGTGAAAATGACCCCAATTTTGCCTCTTCTTGCTGGGCAAGAAACAAGAATTTAACATCCTGGCCTTTTGAAGGAATGTCTTTGGTGCTGGCTTTGGAGGTACGGAATGTCTAACTTTCAGAAAACCTATAGATTTCAGTAGATGTGACATGGTGGGCCCCCGAAACTAGAAACCACATCGTGTAATTTGGTGATTTGGAGTTTATTTAACAATGCTGTTATTGTATAGTGGAAAAATTGGACACAGTCTGAATACCCATAATAGAAGACATTTGTGCTTAAATAAACATGGATAGAATCCTCTGTTGCCATTGAATATGACACCGAAGACTACTTAATGATGTGATTTGTTATATACCCAGGTGAAAAGTTAAAAAATGTGTAATAATTTACTAAAACGTGAACACAGTAATCTCTGAGTGATATTACAAATTATTTTCTTATTTTTGTTCATAGTCATCTACTTTTTAAAAAAATAAACATAGGTTGCCATACAAAAGAAAAAAGTTATTCTATACATATTTAAAATTCTTTAAATAGCCCAGAACCATGAGAACCTAGAATTGTGCTTTTTTACTTGAGGTGAAAACCAAAGAACCAGAATCTATTTAAAATCAAACCAGAGCAAGGAAACTCAGAGGGACTTCAAACTATTCCCTACGTAATAAAAACATTATGACTAGTTTTTAAAGTTATGAAAATCTTTCTGAACCCTCTGTGAAGTCAGTGAGGGCACATGTGTGCCTCAAAGATCACAATAGCACTGCGGTGAAGTGTTAATAGCTTGGAACTCTTCCTCCCTCTGTGCCAGGCATCAGGCTTAAATATTTTACATGGATTACTTCAGTTAATCTTTTAATAACCCCTGTGAGTTAGGAGTGTTATCAGGCTTATCTATCAAAATCAAGGTCTTTTTTCCTCTCTATTTTAATTACAGGAAAGAAAATGTTTGAGACAAGAAAAATCTGGGCACTTTTTTCAGTCATTATGCACAGAACTAATGCTGGCAAGCAGCATAAAAAATTTTGAATTGAAAAAAAATTTGAACTTGGTTGGTTTTTGTAATGTTAGAATGGGTTGTTTGACTTCAATTTCTCCCTTTTGCTCCTAGTCCCACCTTATACATTCACCCTTTCCACGGAGCGGAGGGGGGACGCGTGCATAATAAAGAGCTTCTGCAACAAGGTGGGGAACTAGGCTCACAACCAGATGTCTCTCCGCATGACAAGCGACATCTTGGTGTTTGTTTATTTGTTCCTTCTCCCTGGACCCATAGTCTGTCTTGTTGAATTAAGTCAAGCCTAAATGGATATCTTATTCTTGGAAATAAAGGCACAGGAGAAATAGTTTGGCCATGACTGCGAGGGTTTGCGAGTAATCCTCCAGCACCCAGGCAGAAGCCATGCAGTCTTGATCTCTAAATCTAAAGTTGTTTGCCACCAGACTATCAAGTGTGCCACGTGTCAGAATTTCAACCAGTGAAACGATCCCAGCCTGGCTCTCACTAGTAATGTGACGGGAAAGAACTTCAACCAGAGAGGCATGCGGAAGCTGGCTCCTTCCCACACAGGACTTGGGCAGAGGGTGTGTTTCAGGGCTGAGTTTGAAGGGAGTAGGAAAACCCAAGGCTTCTTTCCGTAATTCTTATTCACTACTAAACCATGGGGCCAGGATGTGTGTTTAACAGCTCTTTAATTCAAAGACCTGTTATCTTTCCTTGACCTTATTTCCTGTCATTGGTGAGAATCAAGCTGCTTGGGCTGCCCCCTAATAGCCATGTAGTATAACCCTTGCTGAGAACAACCGCTGTGTGTATCTTCTTTTGTGGCAGCCCACAGTCTTGGGAAGTAAAGTGTCTGTTTTGAAAAGAGTCTTTACAGCCTGCTGTTTGACCTAAGGGATCCAGGAGCCCACCTTTCTCTGGCCTGATGCACTGTACTTCCTTCCTGGGTTTTCTCCAGGTTTAATGCAGCACAGGTGGTAATGTACTGCCAAACCAGGTGTCTGAGGCTAAAGACATTCACTAAAATATTTGCTTCTTTTTCTCTTTTGAATTTGAAAATTAGCACTGTGAAATATTGAGCCTTGGTGATGGCACGACTTGCTTTTCTTTTCTTGCACTTTTTATTACTCTTTATGTAATTTCCTCTCCCTAGTTTAACTCCCTAGACATGCTGTATAACCCCCGCAGTTTACTTACCAATACTTTCCAACAGAGATGTTGCTGCACACATAGACCACTGTCCAGGGATTGAATGAAGGGCTGGGGCTGCAACCACCTGAGCATTCTACAGAAGGGCTGGGCACTGAGGAGCAACACCCAGGCAGGGCTGCAGGTGGGGGCAGAGTGAGTCACGGTGCCAGTCACCAGCTACAGTGATTCTGCTGCCAACAGCAACTAAAGACCGGAGCTGAACAACGGTTGGTATGAAGGCAAGATAGACACTTTGCTCTATAGGAATGTTGACAATAGAATATTTTTTTAAAAAATCACATTTATTGAGAATTGAGTATGTTCCAGCTCTGCACTTTACAAAATAAATGTCATTTTATTCTCACAATAATCTCCTGAAGGAGGTACTATGGTTACCCCCTTTTATAGATTAATAAACAGATTCAGAAATATTAAGTAATTAGTGCCAAGTCATACAGCTCATAAGGGATAGAGCTGGGACCAAACCAAGATGAGTCCAGAATCACACTCTTCACCCACCGACTGTACACACACTATTTGGGGGTGCATAAGTCTGCATACCCACGACAGTTAATGCAAGTTCTCTAAGTAAGTCACAGATGGAAAGTTGTTTTAGATCCTCACTACTATGACCCTCCAAATGACTCCTCACTTGCGCAAATTTCATCAGAGTTTCTGCTTCCTAGTAGTGTCGGCACTCTATCACCTCCCGATAAGGACAAAGCTACTTTAGAGACAAGTTTCTGGTACCTGGTCGTGACCCTGTTCTCTCACTCATTAGCTGAGAATTTTGGCAAAGTCACTTACTTCTCTGAGGGATCCGATTAGGGTGACCATAGGTTCAGAACCATTTCTCATCTGTTGCCCAAATGCAAGTTTTAATGATACCTTGTTTCACTCTCTTAAATATTTCAGTCCTGATAAGTGACGTGGTCATTCTAGGCCCAGTGCACACCTTTGGAAGATATTTCACTTTCTTTTGCCATTAGCACCTCGACGTTCCTTCAAGTTTTCTGCCTCATATGGTTTAAGCAGCCCAGGATTACTAATCAGTGTTCGGACTTCCCCTGGCCATGGAGGCAGGATTAGAGATGAGCGTGCGGCCCACATCCTACTGGGCAGGTGAGCATGCAGTCACTTTGGAGGGACTCTCAAGGTAGAGGCCCTCTGTCCAGTGGGATGCTGGCCAGTAGGGTACAGGCTTGGAGCTGAGGATGGCCATCTTGGTCATTACGTAAGGAACATCTAGTGGAGAAGATGCCAGCAGAGCAGAGAGTGAGAAGGACCAGCTAGTGACACGGGAGCTCCTGGCCTGAAGCCAGACGCAGAAGGGATTTCCTACTCAAGTGTGCCAGCTGGGTTGTGTCTCTGGGAACTAAAATAACGTGGACTAAAAAGGAAGATTAGATTGGAGCATTTCCACTTAGACATTTCACACTTCCACTGATAGATGAACACACACACACACACACACACACACACAATGACACACCTAGAGCTCCAAGCCCGTGAAGGAGCTGAGGCCTTACTCACCCCAGACTCTCAAGGTTGGACCATGCTTAGAAGAGCATCAAGCATTACCCAATCCAGTGATCTTCCGACTGTTCCACACAGGCCTAGGATCCAAGGATGTGTCTTAGCCACTGTCACTGGGATTACAAAGGGCAGGCATCCCAGATAGGGACTGAGAATAAAAACAGGCTAGCATCACCCAGGGTAGCTCCCTGTTCCCGGTTTTATGTATTAAGGCTCAGCAATAGAATGCCTAGAGGAGAAAGCAAGGATTCTGCTTGTCTGCAAAGATTAAACAGGCACTCATTTGCTCAACTTCTACCATTTTAAATATGAGGGTGCCGAAGTATAGCAAATGTGAGGGACACCCCATTCCCTGAGGTCACACATAGTAGATGCAAGAGGAAAGACCCAAACCCTGTGCAGTTGTTTTGATATCATCATGGCTTCTTTGATATAACAATATAAAAAACTATTTTACTTCAATGTAATGAAGACAAAACAGGGTTACATTTGTATCATAAGCAATGAACATCTATAGCAGCACAATATAAACGAAATTTCACATTTGTTTATTTGTCCAATGTTCACACGCCTCCTAAACTATAGTCTCCACGTGCTTGGTAGATGGGAACATGGTACAAGCTCAACAAACACTGGTTTAAAAATCAAATAACCAATTCACAGAGGGAGATGCTAAACCACACTGAGGGCATGAACTTATTAAAATCCAAGTGCAGAAAACAGGACATGCGTGTATCTCCAACAGATCTCAAGAGGAAAAACCAGTGAAAAAGGAATCTACAGATGAGGATGCTGACGTTGTCTCAGCCATATGTAATTTGGGGATCTGAGTCAAATAAACCAACTGTCAACTGTTACCTATTATCTGAAATAATAAGGAAAATGTCATAGTGTATGGATGATTGTAGTTTTAGGTGTAATCATGATATTGTGGTTGTGCTTAAAATGAAAGGGTACCTGTCTTTTAGGAATATACACTGAAAATCTATGAAATGATATGACTGGTAATTTTGTACCAATAACCTAGGAGTGGGAGGACAGCTAGAATACAGATGAAAAAAAGGTCAGCCTCAAATCCATCATCACTGAACTTAGGAGAGCATAGATGGGCTTTATTATAGTACCGTTTTGTATGTGTTTGAGCTTTTTCATATAAAAACCTAGGAAAAAGGGAAGAAGGAAGGAAAAGAGACAGAAAAAGAAATAAAGCCTTGGGCTTTGGAGTCAAACTTGGATTCAGAGCTTTCCTTGTCCATTTACCAGATGCAAGACTCAAGATTACTACATCTTCAGTTTTCTTACCTTAGATAGCGCATGTCTCCTAGAAAGGTTATGAGAATCAAATGAAATCATGTCAAGAGAGTCTGGTATATAATACATGGTAACTGTCATTCTTAAGACCAAATGTTAACCATGTCACTCTCATATTCAAGTAAAACTTATGCTACAAAAATTACAGATTAAACCGGATGGGATAGCACATGCTCGTACTTTCAGCACTGGGGAGGCTGAGGCAGGAGGGTCACTGAGAGTTCAGGCCAGTCTGACAGCAAGACCTTATCTCAAAAGATGAACAAATAGATAAATAAATAAATCAGACAACTAAAATTGTGAAGTGCTCACTATATACCTATAATTGTCTTGGATGCATTACATGTAATAAATCATTTAATTTTCAAATTCAAAGGCAAATCTCTTTAAACAAAATCTTAAAACTTAAAGCCAGGTCCGTTTGTAACCCTAGCATTCTAGAGGCTGAGATGGGAGGATTGTGAGTTCAGTTCCAGCCTGGGCAACTTGACAAGACCCTTTCTCAAAGTTTAAAAAATAAAAAATGGACTGGGGATGTAGCTCGGTGCAAAGGGCCTATGTTCAATCCCCACCGCAAAAAAAAAATTGTAGTAAATACTGACATACTAAACAATGACAGAACTGATACACTAATATCTCTTTAAAAAGGCAACTAAATAAAAATAAGTTTATCATATCTAATATTTAAAAGAAGTTGAAAACTAATAGTAAATATGCTCTAATTCTTAAATGATAAATGGATTAGTTTCAGGGGCTTTCAGTACAATTTTTCTGCCAACATTATATGATAGTACAGTAGCAATATCTTTCATTTCACATTGTATTTTGCAGTACAATTATAAAATAGTCTTTCTCACAAAAATATTAAAGGAATTCATTCATTTTTGGATGGCCTTTTTTTTTTTTTTTTTTTTTTTTTTTGTGGTACCGGGGATTGAACTCATGACTTTGTGCTTGCCAGGC
>PVJX010046338.1:0-12348 GCA_004027295.1 Dolichotis patagonum | reverse complement strand
TAAATACAAAGGTGGATCACTTCCAAACTTGAACTCTAATATATTGTGTGTATGTCAACCTACGCAAGTTTTCCATGAGATTTTGTGTCATCCTACCATGGTACAAGGCGACAAGTATGTAGTATCACTATAGAAAGCAAAAGCAGACAAGAAGCTTAGCACTAAAATAGCAGGAATGATTCCTATCACTAAGTTACATGGGCGTGATGGTAACAATATCCTAGTATTTGGAGGCATAGGTTACACAAAGCAAGATAAATTAGTGACTCAATGCCACTTAGGCCTGCTTAGTTTGGTTAAAAAACTCACATTCTTTGCATTTCTTAATTCAAAGATAAAACTGCTCACAATCTGTGTAAACCAATTAACAACCCAAGAGAGTAAGAGTAGACTGTGCTTTATTCTAATACTATCAATCCTGATTTGGGTACCAAAATTTCCTATATATGCATCAAAAGTGGACTTGCTTCATAGCTCACTTAAAGATTTCTTAGAAATCTGATTTCATGCCTAATTGCAGTAAAGTAGAAATAATTGTTGAAAAATGTCTCAATCACTCTGGAGACTGTGTGATTCTGAATTATGCAATTTTCTAAAAACAATATTACATTTAGGCTATCTAAAGGTGGATAAAATTTTTTAATAATATGAAGATATAGCATGAGTTCTGTCAGAGATAATTACATTAGTGTGAAAGCTATAAGGATTTCCAGGGCCTAACGTCTTTGTGATCCTAATGGTATCCGTGATGGTAGATCAAGAAAGTGTTCAATAAACATTTGTCTAAAAACAAACAAAAGGAATTGTGAGTATGTTGTTTCAAAAGATCTCTTGCTGTCAATAATTGTTTCTTAAATTTTGTCAGAGCTCTGATGTACTTTCCAACTGAAACAGTTTAGATTATTTCATCTCAGAATGACCTATTTGCTCTGTTACCTTTTAGCTATTTTAATTGAGGCTAAAATTTCAAATTGAATTCCAATATGTTCTTTCCTAGTTTACTACTTTCTTAGCCAAACAACAGCCATTGATTTTTTTAAAAATCCAATTTAATCTATTATTCTCACTAGGATAAGCAAACACAGCTGGGTAATAATGAATAGAGTTTGTACATTTATAGATAAACAGTAGAAATGCCTCTCTATAGTTCATTCCTAGGACAGAATAAACCATATAGCAAATTCAGTATCACAAAAAATATAAATGTTCTACTGATGTAATATGAACATTTTCATGACTATTTGTTTTTATTACTAAATACAAATAATGTTAGATAAGTACATAAAGAAATATAAGATAATCACTTTATTCTCATCCTCAATTTATTAGAGCATTTGAAAAGTGACTATGTTATTAATTTAGAAAATATGCATGGAAGAGACAAATTTATTTTTTTAAATTGAAATCTATAGGACCATGTTATCTGTTGGGTGGACTTCATTTCTGATTAGTAATAATTTTAATGTAAAAAAATCTGTAAATTCAAAAGCTAGGGATGAATTCCAATATCTAGGATTCAGACCCACTTCAATTACAATACCACATTTTTCTGAAATTCTATTGCACTTTGACTGTTCAAATAGCTCCATGGTAAATTATTCTCTCTCTTTTTTTTAACCAGAAGTTGAACTCAGTACCACATGCTTGCCAGGCAGGTACTGTGCCACTGTTCCATGTCTCCAGCCCACTAATTCTAATGTAAAAATTCAAAACATGTGTCAATGGTTATAGCACATGATGTCATATGTGTTGTAGACTTACATACCAAAAAGGCAGCATTAACTTTTTAAAACTAAATCTTGCCAATTAAAAATTGTCAGCCGTTAGATATAGCAGAAACAAAGCACAAGTGTAGCACTTTTTATGTTTTGCATAAATTAAATGCGATTTCAACCCACTGAGTTCCCAGTCTGAAGTTTCTAACATTGTAAGTAATTAAGTTTGCATGCTCAGTTAATACTCGCACCTGGGAACTGAATAATTTGCATGTACACAAAGCTCAGGCTTCCATTCACAAACAATCTCTTTGCACAAATAAATCTGCAATAACCCAAAGACCAGAAACGATTTAATAGTCCTACAAAAACACAAGCCTACAACATGCTGTCTACTTGCTTGTCAATTTGAAGTTGTCAGAATGGTTATCTATTAAATAAAAACAGTAAGAAGGGCTCCTGCCAAGGAAATTCTTTGGGGAACACCCAAAAGATTTAGGAACAGTAATTGGCTCATTTTAGATAATTCCTGAGCTTTCTTCCTGTTCTCTCTGTGAAATGCACAGCCAACTTTCAGTAGGTTTGGAACAGATTACATTCTTTTCCTGATATATATATATATATATATATATATATATATATATATATATTAATTAAACTCTTGAATATCCAAGGTAGCTAGGAGAAAAAAAATATATATATATATATATATATAATTAAACTCTTGAATATCCAAGGTAGCTAGGAGAAAATACACATCTAATATTTTTTTCTCTAATCAGGTAAATAATTTTAATTCTTAGTTGCTATTTTAACCTTCATTTTCAGTGTTCTTAAATTATGCTCTATAAACTTTAGTTAATCTGTAATGAACTGTATTTATGTTGTCCAATTTGGTTGCAATAAGAATCATACTGATGCATTTTAATAACAAATACGCTCCTCCACCAATGTATGCTGTTCTGTTGTACCACCTTTTAACTTTTGTACTACATTTCCTTTTTTAGACCTTCACTAAGTTCTATCTTTTTTTCCTTCCTTGCTGATTTGCGAGAGCTTCATTTTATATCTCTGAAGGAAATCTTAAAAGTCACTTCCAAATAAGTTTCCTGTTCCTCATATCTCTAACAGTTGCATGGAAAAGAAATTAAAAAGATGTCAATAGGAAAAAATAGTGAATTCAATGTAAGAATTCAATATAAAATAATGAATTCAAGTATAAGACATACTTCTATGTTAAATGCAGTTGCTCTGAAAGCTATAAAAATCTTTTAAATTTGTGCCAATAGGTAAGTAGAAGCACCCAGTAATGATAGATTAAATAAATAACAAAACACTAGATGCATATTTGGAAGGCAAGCATTTGACAATGCTCACTTTGGCAACACATGTACTAAAAAACAAAACAGAAAAGACTACTATGATTCCCGCACAAGGGTGAGTAACAAATCTCTGAAGAGTTCCATTTTTTAAAAACAGTTCACTTGACAAAGCTGAACATGTAATTTTTTGTTTAGAATTTTGTAAATATTTCAATTAAATTTTCGTGTATGGTATAAAATAAGAGTCTAAATTCACCCTTTGGCAGTTGGAAATACACTTTCTTGGCACCATTTTTTGAAGTTATGATTTTCCTCATAATTTTTTCTTCATGGGTTTTTTTCCCATTATTGGTTGGAGATATATATATATATATATATATATATATATATATATATATATATGAAACTTTTGGCTCTCTACCTCTTTCCATTGGTCTAGATGTCTGTTTCTCATGCCCATATTGTCAATGGTTGTGGTCCAAGAAGGATCGCAAGCGGAAGGTGAAAATCTGCACTCAGCCTATCCACCAGGGAGCTTGTAGATGCACTGGCTTCTGTCCTAGAAAATAAAAAGGTTTTATACAGAATTTTAAAGGTACACACTAAGACAGAATATAGTGCGTGAGCTCAATTATGGCCCACAACTGGGTATATTTGTGTGATCATGAAGGTGAGTAACAAGGGTCCAATCCAATTTACCTGTTTATTGTATCTTTAGGACCCTTGGGAACCCTTTGAATTTCCTAGAAGGAAAAAAGGGCTTGAGTAACTTTTGTGTCTTAAAGGTGCAGTTTTTCTTAAAAGTACAATTTCCCTTGTTTTATTTCTACTTATCACTCCTTTGTCTATCTTACCTCAGTTCCACACTGTTGTGATTATTATGTTTGTGATGTCATTTCAAATAAAAAACAATTTGGGTAACTAGCTAAGAGAATGGTTCACATAGTGGATTCTTGATTCTAGTAGCCATTTCATTTTCTATACATTATACGAAAACACCATTAGTACACCTCAAATATACAGTTTTTTTAAACTAAAAATACAAGAACAACTTACAGTAGACTATGTACCACATCAAAGGAGAGAGGATATTCCAGTTAGAACTGTTTGTGCTTAATTCTATCGCAGTGAAACCCTGAAGAGTTCTAAAGAGCTGAGATAGAGAGGAGAGGTCCTGAGGCCATTTGTGTTTGCTTGTTTCTGTGAATTAAAGCTAGGCTCTCCCTTTCCAAAGAGACTGCGAATCACACATGCTATTCTTGATGATACCATTTCAAAGCGATAGTTCTTAGAAACCTGAGAGTTACAAAACAGGAAAGAGGCATCTAAAAGTTTTATATCACAAACATGCAAGGAAAGAATGTACAGTGACACACTTTCTAGAGTAAATCTAGGAGAAGGATGGTCATGGGGCTAGAGAAAGAAACCTGTCTGATGTTCACTCAGTTTGAAGAGAGCATTAAGTCTTTTTGGTAAGCAGTTATGATACTGGATACAGGAAGAACCTCTGTCAGGCTAGTGTGGACCCTTGCTTCAGTAGAAATGTGAGTTAAAACTAAAGCACAAAGTTGCAAGAAAAAAATTTAATTGGAAAGATAGAGTGTGATGTAGGTGCAAATATAAGTTCCAACTTTCTGGATGTCAGATATGCTCATGTCCCTCAAAAACCAAAGAATTAATTCTAAGGAACAGCAGAGTTTAAGAGTAGGAAAGATTTATTGGGAGATATTTCCTGAGACGAGGGGGAACTAAAAGTGGGCTGCCACAAACACCCTGTCAGGGTTAATTGATACAGCAATACAATGTGGGTACAAAGTGAGTTGGACTGCCATCAACCAGTAGGATTACCGGTATAGCTGCTCCACTAATGTTGGTCCAATATAGGGAGGATGAGTCCAGTGCTCTGGTCACCTATCTGGGCAACTGAGAGCTGTCTCAGCTTCCTGGAACAAGTAGGACTAATTATAGTATAATTCCCAGTTACCATTTATTCCCTGAGAGGCATGTAGGCTGGCCCATTGCATCTTTATTCTGAGCTTGGGCTTCTTTAGCCACACTTCCAACCATAATTTTGACGTGTCCACCTTTCACTGACTTCCTTAAGAGCCCCGTCAATTTTCAACTGTCTATTTCTGTTGTCTGTAATAAGAAGATACCCAAGGACTCCAGTTCAGGTAACTGGACAGGGCGTATTCTGATATAGGGCTTTAAAATGACAGCAGGACAGTTTACACAGATTAACTGGTGGGATGCAGTCCCATTGATCATTATCCAGTGGTGTCATGTCTTTGGCATATTTATGACTAAAGAATGGCTTCCTTTCTAGAAAGGATTATGTCTACCTGTGACAGTCTCAGTGATGTAGGACTCCAACTTTCCTGAAATCCAGGTGATCACAGAAAAGAAATTCCCCATGCTGATAATCTCAATTTTGAAGGGTCTGAGATTATGTGATTCAGGGCTTATGGACCTCATTTGGAAGTGTCTGGCTAACATTTAGCCAGACACTTCCTAAATGACTAACATATATATGTGCAGAGCTGAGAAGGGATTTTACCTAAAGGTTAAGGTGACAAAGGATTCAAGATGGTCAAATTTTGTTTTGTTTTTTGTTACCTACTGGATATCTATATGCCCAAGTGAAGAGTTGTGGTTTATAGCAAAAATATCCTTTAAGTACAGTATAGCCTAAAACAAAATACAAATTGTATTTTTAATGAGTAGTAGGTACGGGACAAGAATTTTGCCTATTCCCCATCCCTGTGGTTACCCCGACTGTGTTATAGGATACATCACGTCCGTCTCATTCTGCTCACTGTCTTAGCCTACTTACTGATATAGAACAGCGATAGTGAACCTTTTAGAGACTGAGTGTTCAAGCTACAACCTAAAACCTACTTTTTATTGACAAATGCCAACACTGAAATTAAAGCCTAATACTGAGGTTTAAGTTTAGAAAAAAATGACTGTTATTGACATACATTAGAGCATGGCAAAGCTGGCTAGAGAAGAAGGTATGACCTTTTAGTTACAAGAGCCCAGAACACATGCAGAACAGCTCCCAAAGCCCTGCACAGGGACTTCTGCCAAGAACTTGAGTAAGTTTTCAATAGCATGGTTTAGATCGATACCACCTTGAGTTATGGGATACTAGCACCACCTCTCAGGACCCATATGTAGAAATTCTCATGAATTTCCCCAAAATTTGGACAATATAAAAAGATGCAGATGCCAAGAAGAGAGTGATATGATGAAGGATAGCCCACCTTGCTTTCTCTACAGTGTTCTATTATCTTGATTTATCTTGTTTTACTTGACCAAGATTGCTCTGCTTTCTTCTCACTTTTACTTCTTCAAATAAACTTTGTCACTGCTTTTTCCTCATTTCATTCAATTCTTTATATAAGATGAGGAGAACCTGGAATCTAACTCCAGAAGGAGAGATGAACCACATAGAACCTAATAACATTTAGTCGGTGACTCAATTTTAGAAGATGCTACCTGGGAACACTGTGGCATAGCCAGGAGATGCTGATAACATCACCCCATGTTCAGCTGCTAGGGCAGCTTGGCTCCTATGTGGACAGAAGGGCTTTGGGTGTCCACTGTAGCTCACATGCCCTGGTTTTACCATCACTGACACATAGAGTGTAATTAGTAGAGGAGAGCACTGGGACTTACAGGTTTCACTTAGAAACCATGACTGGTGAGGAAAAGCTTTCCCCATATTTTGCTTTAGCTAACAATAAGTTTTAGAGTTCTCTTTCTCTTAGCTGTCCTCAGATTGTTACCCAAATCTCCATAGGACCTGACCTTGAATTTGTACAAATAAACAATAAAGTCATGAACAAAAGGAGACAGTTTTGAGAGTTTTATTGGAAATCATAATACGAGAAAATTTGTAATACTGGTTTAAGGGAATTCAGAATGGAAATTCCAATCAAGAGTTTTTGTCTTTTTGTTATAAGTAGTATACATGGGAATGGCGAGGTACTTGTTTCAAACGAGAAAAATTCAAGGGATCAGAAAAGGAATTGCTCATCGTTAATATTTTCTTGAGTCTAAGTGTAATCCAGAGATAGCAGCTATTAAAGTCTAATTTAGCATATCATGGATAGAATCTTCTTCCTGGATGGAGAAGTCCTTATCTCTCTATTCTCATTTCAAACTTTCACTCTTTTTTCTTGTGTTTACCTTTGCAAATCTAATCCTGATTTAGTGGCTGAAATCGGTTCCTATGCTGGCTGAGTTATTTTATTTTCTTTCATCTGAAGCTGTCACTATCCTCAGGCCCCTCTGACTGCCTACTCATAACAACTAAACTAAATTACTACGAAATAATCACAGTCAATGATAGCATCGATACCACAGTATGGATCCAACAGATTTCAGGCTCTTGTGTAAGTTAAGCAAAGAACTGTAAACATACATCTGATAATAAAAGAAAAATAGCAAAACTTATTGAAGATATTGGAAGTCATGCTCAGATGAGATGAACAGAAAAGTGGAGCCCTGATGATATGAACATGAAAAGCACAATGCACAGAGGAATCAGGCTTTCAGATTGTAAAAGATGTGTGCTTCAGACTGGGAGCCTCTCCTTAGGTCTTAGGAGATGACAGATAGGAATGACTGGCAAGAAGCCGAGTCATCTCAGGGGCTTCTAGACCTGTCCTAGAATTTACAATACATACAAATTATATTGCAAGATGTTGTCTATTTGTGAAACTTTAATGAGGCTGGGGGAGTGGAGTCCTGAAGGTCAGGACACAAGATCTATCCCATATACTCTGGAGCTTTAGGGATTTCCTGATCAATGTTGTTATATTTTTGCTGCTGTTAGAAAACCAAAGGAGAATTGACCCTGGGGCATTATCCAAATTCACATGAGCAGAAGAGAGTCACCTTCTAACCCTCATTGTGCTACTCTTACTAGTATTTATAAATTAAGACATAATTCTCATGCCATGAGTCTAAAACTTTAACTATACCTTTACTGAGTGTAGTTTTTGATGACTGGATCTATTAAATAAGTTCCTCAGAGAATATTCTCTTACACAGATTTATTGAAAGTAGAACAGGGTATAAATGTATTTCACTCAAAGTCCATAATTAGAAGCCATTCTGGGTTTGGGTGTAGTCTATCAAAAAGAAGCCAATCAGTGCTTCTGTTAAGCCACACAAGCAAGCCATGCCAGATAATGCCTCCTATGAGCCTACCAGCACAGGCTGACAGTGAAGAACAACCCTAACCCCCTGTTATGGAGTAAAAACTGGTGGTCAACTTAACGCCAGCTGGATTACATCACCATGGTGCTGAGTGTAGATATCCCACCTGAAGAAAGTTGCCAGCATAATTAGAGACATGGAGAAGGAGAAGCTATGCTTTGAGGCATTGAGGCATTGTGGGTTCTGCTACGAGTTGCTGTTTGAGCTGTTGGTTCTCCTGAAGAAGCTCTGGTCCTCACAATGAGCATTGATTCCTGGCTCTGAAGGGGAAGACGTGTGTCATTTGGTCTCCCAGATGAACTTGTCACGCTGTCTTCTTGGCATGTACTCTACTGTGCTTATCATTGGAAGAGCTCAAGGCCTTTGCGTCACTGAGGATGGCTGTGGTCCTTCTCAGGACACCCCTGGTCTTTGAGTGTGACTTCTTGGCTAAAGCATAGAACTCTCAACCTACTAGCACAGCTCCTTCACCCTGCTGGCATAGACTTTCTAGCTTCCACCATTGACCTTTGGGCCTTCCCAGCACAGATCCGTAAAGGAGACTGGTGTGAGTCCTTGTAGGCTCTAGACCTCCAGTTGGACTCGTGGGAGGAATTTTCATGAGCTCTGGGTCTTCATCTGGACTCATGTGGGACATTACTGTGGGATTCAGGCCCTTAGCTGAATAGTCTATGTCTTTAGTGTTGTGGATAGATTTCCTGCATTTTCTTGTGTTAACTCTGAGTGACTGGCATAAAAACAATATTATAAATTCCAAGTCCTGATTCTAATTGTTTTCCTCACCACCACTGACTACAACACCCCCTACAGAGGCCAGGCTGAGTTTATAGCAACTGAGGTATAAAAAGCAAATGAATACTTGTATTGTTTGTTTGAATCTGCAGGCCTGGGGCCAGTGTTCTGAACATCTTTTGAGAGGATAACAATATGCAATGTAGCAAATATGGGATTTCTTTCTGTTTTGGTTTTGAAGTCCAAACTGTCCTCAATGTTGTGCTTTTTTTTAAATTTATTGTTTTGCTTTATTCAGTGTTCTGTTTTGTTTGATTTAATTGTGTTATGTGCAATAGAATGAACAACTATTGTGAAGATAACAAGACATACTATGGTCACCATTGATGATTTTTTACTGTCTTGCCTTGAAGTTCCTCAGCAAGTTCACTGTTTCGTCCTGATTCACTTTATTCTGTTTTGTTCTTTGTTGGGTTTTATTGTCTTTAAAATTTAAAAAAAAGCAAAAAAATCTATAATTGATTTTCATCAAAATTTCACTATTATTGATATTTATTCATTTTTAAGTGCTTTTATTTCAAAAAACAATCAGATTGAAGTGTAACATAATCAGACATACTAATGCAATTTGATTTTAAAACATGAATTGAAAAGCAATGTCTGATATCTTCACTAACAGGCACAGAAAGGATCAGAAATACAGTTTTTAAAGTGTGTACCATAATGAAATTACTTAAAACTGATCATGAAGAATAAATCATAGTGCTGAGAAAATGTTTTCACTGAAAACAGTAGTAATACTGTTGCATGAAATTTCCCAATTCAAACCAAAAGGAAGACTCTTTGCACCAAGGAGATAAGAAGGCAGCTTTTAATCTTTACACCAGTGGTCTCTTGTGGGATTATTCCCAAAGGTAACAGCACTGGGTTTATAAAAGGTTTAGTTTACATAGCATTTAAAAGTTGGAAGTACAAAGCAGGTAAGAAAATGTTACATAATTGGCTACATGCATTGAGTCGTATATTGGCATTCAGGCTAGTCTTAAACAGATTTTTTTAAAAAAAATAAATTGTTTGTCATAATATAGAGACATTCCAGGAACAAGGGAGGGAGCCCTTAAAGGATGAGCATAGTTAAAGTTGTCCTTGACTAATCCAGGGTGCTGTAAGTTATAAACAATTACTCTGATTCAATGCTTATGAGAGGTATGCAATGACCTTAGACACTGTCAAGGTCAATCAAATTCAGCAGAAGCAGGAAAAATTTGGTCAAAGATATCTAATTGTTCTCTAATTTATAGCATAAAATACTTTGTTTTCTGTTTTATAAAAGTTATTTTTGCATTATAATTGTGCCCCAACAATATAAGACATTTTGCTAAATCCTTTCACTACAAAATATGATCGGATACCCTACTGATCAACAATGTCTTCCATTTCCTTATTCTTGGTATGACACTGGGCTACATTTTCAACTGTTATGGAGACATCTAGAGACTTTAGGTACATAGAAAATAACTATGTCATTGAATGAGAAGTCTAAGGAAAGCCAACCTTAATATTTAAGGGACTTTGATATGATACAAAGAGAAGAGATATGAAGAGAAATATATATTTAAGCCACTGAGATTTGGGATATGTTTATCACAGCAGTTCATGTATGATTAATATGAGATGATATAGAGCTCAGTTAAATAGTTAAATTTAACTATTTATGCAAAGTTAGTGGGCCAACTCTGAGCTGGTCCTCTGGATATATGGAAAAGGACTTGTATTCTGAGACCACATGTCCACCACAGAGACTGAGCTTCAATACCTGAACATCAAAGAAGAACAAGTAGTGGACCCCTCTTCCTTTTGCTGAGGTGATCACCAAATGAGGTGATTTTACCTGAGGTCTCTTGGTCAGCCAGGCTGAAAAATCCTCAGATGTGCGATGCATAGACATTGCTTTCCCCAGGCCTTGCCCTCTCTCAATTTCAGTATTAGGCATAAAATTCTGTGAGAAAAACATTCTCTAGATCTTTCTTCTTTCAACCTTCCCTGGAATTTCTTGAGCATCTCACTCTGTCTTCAAATATTTCAAGGCAGAATTGAACTGCTACTGAGGTAGGATAAAAGAAAGAAAGGCAACTATGGAGAAGACGCAGGTAATAGTGATTTAATAACTGTACTTTTATGAAAATCTGCAGCTTTAGGAGCCGAATTTACCCAATATTACAATGTCTTTTTCCTTTCCAAGGGACTCACTCCAAAACACAAGGATCTTAAAAATAGAGTGATGATGAAAATTGGGTTTTGTCACAGGTAAATTTTTCTTCCTCCCACAGACCTCCAACATAAAGGAAGCAGCACTATTAAATAGGCGGCATATTTCTAAACCCTCACACACGTGTAACAGTTTGCATTCTAAGGTAACCCGCTAAATAGATGGCAGCAATACACATCCTATACCAAACATTTCATGACACCCCCAAGACCATGTAAAATCCTCAATCCCAGACATTAGTTTATCTCTCTTTAGGACCAGTACTCCATTTTCTCAGTGTGTACTTTTTAAATTAAAATTCTTCCCAATAAACCTTTTAATGATGTTTCATAATTCTTTTTCTGTGACTGAAGTTGGTAAAACTATCACCTTACTGTACGTGGAATGAGCTGAGGTCCTCATCTCCTTCTTGGCATGCACTATCAGAACCCATATAATGACATCAAAATACAAATTTTGACATCAGAGCATTTGGTCCAGGGACTACTTTTTCTTTCTAGAATGAAATGTTAACAAAACAGTGACAAATACTGACACCATGTTTTAAACATTTTCATTTATTATCAAAATATTTTTTATTTTAATTTTTTTATTTTTAAGTTAATAAAACCAAACAAAATAAAGCAGAATAAATCCATTCAAAACAAAATGGTAAAAATGATACAGGACTTCAAAACTGGATAATAGGAAAACAAGAATTGTTGCAAGAATGCCTCTTCTTATTTGCAAAATACCCACCCATACCATCAGACCTAATAAAATGAAATGAAGCAGAGCAGAATAAAACTAATCAAAACAAAAAGTGAAAGTGATACAAGACTTCAAAACAAGATCATAGCAATCAGCAATCCCTATCATAAATATCTTGTTATCTTCTAAATAGCTACTCATGCCATCAGATAAAATAAAACCAGACAAAATAGAATAATACCAGTGGGGGAAAAACAATGAAAATGAAACAGGATTTTAAAACAAAATAATAGGGAATTAACAATGGCTACCACCTACCCTTTTTAGACATTTCCTCCCCTTTCACTTTCACAATATCTATTGTAAATTTTGGATCCCACTAACTCCTTCT
>PVJX010046337.1:0-12332 GCA_004027295.1 Dolichotis patagonum | reverse complement strand
ATTGTTATTTCCTGATTCTTTGTTATTTTTAAAAGATCTTGTCTTTCCTGCTCACTGGCTACAATCTTATCTTCGAGGTCTGAAATTCTGTCTTCACTTTCATTGAGGCGGTTTTTACAGCTTTCAATAGAATTTTTGATTTCCTGTATATCTCTTTGAATCTGCTTTATGCATTCTGTTTGTTTCTTATATTGTTCTTAGAGGGATTCTATCTGTTTGCTTTGTTCCTCTACTTTTTTAGCTGTGTTTTCACTAGGTGCGTTCACTATTTCTTTCACTGTTTTTATCAATTCCTCTTTTACCTGGGCAAGTATTTCTGGTTTGAATTTCTCCATAGCTTTCCCTATTTGCATATTTATTTCATTTGATATCATTTCAGACATTTCAGGTGTATGGCTTCTTTTTTCTTCTATGTACACAGCTTCTAAACTTTCTTGGGGAAGGCTAGGGCTTTGAGCCTGCCTTTTGGTCTTTCCTTTGTCATTTTTCTGTATTTCCTTACTTTGAGCTGTGTTCCAAAACTTTCTCTGCTTATGTGGCAAATTACCTGTTATACCCTCAGTTCCTGGAGGGGCAGTGGCTCCCCCACAGGCTCCTGGCTTCCTCACAGGGTCTTAACTCCCCTCTGTGGGCTCCTGTCTCCCTAAATTGTAAGGCAAATGCTTGGTGTGGCCACCCCAGATCCTGTGGAATCTCAGGCAGGCCAGGCCTCCATGCCTTGTCCCAGGCAGGTCTCCAGGAGGTTCCCTGTGAGTGAAGGGCCTATAGGTCCCAAAGAGTCAGCTCAGAATGTTGGTGTCTGAAAAGTCCCCGATCCCAAACAGACCTGGGCAAGATCCCAGTCTGCACAATATTCCCAATCCAAACAGCCCGGGCCACTCTGCGGGTCCAAGAGTTTCAGTTCCCAAAGAGACAGGCCAAGATGCTGCTTTCTGGGAGACTTCCTGGGGGTGAAGAGCGGGGCTACATGCCCAAACAGACCCGGCCCAGATGCCGATCTCCAGGCAGTTCCTTGCGGATGAAGGGCGGGCCTACCAGCCCCAAAGAGTCCCTCCGAGATGCAGGTCTGCGCAGACTTTCGATCCAAACAGCCCAGGCCACTCTACGGGTCCGAGAGTTTCGGGTCCCAAAGAGACAGCCCGAGATGCTGCTTTCTGGGAGACTTCCTGGGGGTGAAGGGCGGGGCTACAGGCCCAAACAGACCTGGCCCAGATGCTGATCTCCAGGCAGTTCCTTGCGGATGAAGGGCGGGCCTACCAGCCCCAAAGAGTCCCTCTGAGATGCAGTTCTGCGCAGACTTTTGATCCAAACAGCCCAGGCCACTCTATGGTTCCAAGAGTTTCGGGTCCCAAAGAGACAGCCCGAGATGCTGCTTTCTGGGAGACTTCCTGGGGGTGAAGGGCGGGGCTACAGGCCCAAACAGACCTGGCCCAGATGCCAATCTCCAGGCAGTTCCCTGCGGATGAAGGGCGTACTTACCAGTCCCAAAGAGTCGAGCTGAGATGCAGGTCTGTGCAGACTTTTGATCCAAACAGCCCAGGCCACTCTAAGGGTCCGAGAGTTTCAGGTCCCAAAGAGACCGTATTCTTGCTTTGATAACATTAATCCTAATTCTAGTTAATGCAGTCTGAATATTACCAGACTCCTCAGACAACAATTCATGGAGTGTGCTTTATGGCCAATAATTTAATTTATGTTTTGTTTTACAAAAAAAATCTTTCCTATGATTTTCCATGTTTTCATTTTATTTTCAAAGTAAATCTTGGATGCTACATATGTGATTGTAGAAGTAGAAGTGAATGAGATGTTTGGCTGTCATTCTGCTATAATTGATCAAATTTGGCAAACCATTATTTGTAAGAAAATGTATTGTAATATTAATAAAAAAACCTCTTTCAGATACAGTATAGTGCTTTGGCTATTTTATGTTTATAAAAGGAACACTTTTAGGTTTTCTTTGACACAGATTTTTAAAACACTTTATTGCTCCTGTCCATCCATAAAAAATAAAATAGGAAACATAATTACTTAAAAGTATTCTTAAATACAGAGCTCTATACTTCTGAATCATTTTTAAATTTAGAGTCACCAACAGATGTGTTTTCAACAGAATACCAGCACCAGTGACATCAAAAGTATGAATGAGGCTGTGTTTATTTAAAAATTGTCCCATCGATCATCATTTTACAAGTTTCATTATGGACCATTCCTGTTTGACTACTCATAATTATGCTTTATTTTTTTCCTTAAATCATAGGCTGCTGGAAGGTAAAAACAGCCCTTCAGAGACAACAAGAAATTCTGTCTAAAGCAGCTCTATACAATATGTGAACTTGTTACTAGCCTCTCAGCCTCTCGGTGGTTTGAAATTTTCCTGTTTATTTGTCGTTGATTAGCAATTTATCTCATCTTCAGTTGCCTCACTTGGAATGGAGAGATAATTCATTAATACTTTGTAACCTTGACATGACTTACGTTATTAGAAGATTATTTGAAATGCAGCATCTCTGGCTCCACCCCAGACTACTAAATCAGACTCTGCATATTTAAACAAAAAGCTAAGGTGATTCAAATTAAAGAACCATTATCTTACATCTCTGCGTGTGTGTGTGTGTGTGTGTGTGTGTGTGTGTGTTTGTGTGTGTGTGTGTGTGTGAGAGAGAGAGAGAGAGAGAGAGAGAGAGAGAGAGAGAGAGAGAGAGAGAGAGAGGACTGAACCCAGGTTGGGGCTGAACTTGAGATTCTTCTGCCTCCTCCTTTTAAAATGACTGTCATGTTCTTCATTGCACCTTTGCAGGAAAATTTAGATATATTGTTATTTCTCCAACAATGCTTATTTAATGATTTCCCTCACTTCACTATTTTTCCATATTGCTGCCCAGGGCCTAACAATATTAATGAAAAATCATAGCTGACTTTTAAAAAGACCTTTTAAATAATCACTCCTATTATCAATTATGAACATAATTTAACTGAAACAATAGAATATGAACAATTTGAGCATATTGGCCACAATCCCTGGTTATTAGTAACTGTAACATGTGATATAAAATTGTGAGATACAAAATTGTCAACAAAATATATATGCTCTACAATTAATAAAATATATGACGATAATTTTCTTGTCTTTTCTCTACTATTTGGGGCTTCACTCTTGTCTTCCAAAACAGGAGATGGCAAGGACATTGTGATTATATTTCTGGCTACACGCACTAGGGGATGAGGCCCCTTGGAATCTGCAGACAGGAATAGTGAACAGCGCAGGGAGAAGATTGCAGAGTGGTGGTCCAAGTTTCTCAGGGCCAGTGATTCCATTTGTTAAACATTTATTTCTTTTAGTGTTAATCATTGACAGCAAAAGCAACATCCTTTCCTCTTGTAATAAGGGTCCTCTCTGCTCCATAATCTATGTAGCTATCTATGTGGCTGTCTTTCAGATATTTGGATTGCTCCAATTTCAGTTAGGCATAATCAGTTTCCAGACTCATAGAGTGGCTCAAAGTGTAAGGACAGAGGTAAAAATCTTATCGAATTTGTCTGGCTGGAGTAAAATAAGGATATGTATTCAGTCTTATCCAGAATTACTGGATTGCACATTCCAGATTTTTTTTTTCTTGGTAAATTCTCAAGCAGTTCATGGCTGTTGTATAGGCAAGGCGTTAAAAAGTTACATTACTGAGTCCAGCTTTAGCCATATGAATGCTCACGCCTTAAATTTCTCATATTTAATTTCATGCAGTCATTTTCTTCTGTGCTCCCAAATGCTTTGCTCATTGAAATTCTGCAGTATTTCTGAGCTAACTTGACCTGTAGGTTATGCATTGATGGAAGATGCATTGTTTTGAAATTTAGTATGTCTTTATAAATCTTTAGGATAATATTCATGCTGAAAGGCAGCTCATGTAATATGTACTAGGTTTAATTTTTAATTTTTTTATAAACCAAATGTGTAATCCTTGATAATTTATTTTTACCTTCAGATATTTTTATATTTAAAGTAAGCAATCACTGAGAGAAGCAGTGGAGAAAAACACATCCATTTTTAGACAAGGTCCTATAAGTCTTAGAGTTCTTACACATCAAAGAAAAAGAATTTCTTTTTTTTTTCTGGTACACAGTAAATATAAAACTAGCTGTGTGCATTTATCTTTAGTAACCCATAGCTTTTGGGAAGCTAAAATGTGCCATGATATCAAAGAGATGGATTCTTTAAAGCTCCCTACCCCGTCTTCTACATTTCCTTCACTCTTGGTTACTGTGCATTGATATTGAGACTCCTGTTCTTTTTCCAAGAATATTTAAAACTTGCCACTATAAAAATCACATTATCTAGTTTCAAATAGAACTTGAATGCCAAATATTTTTGAGGGCAGAACTAGAGTAGTTTAAAATTTAAAAAAACCCCAGAAAACAAAAAAAAAATAAAATTTACAAATTATTATAAATTTGTAAATACCAGAACAGCAGGGAGGTTAATGTTTTATGCCATTTGACTAGGCTAAAGGATGTGTAATAATAATAAAATAGCTAATAAAGTGTTTTTTCTGGATATAATGTGGGAGTGTTTCTCAAAGAGATGAGTATTTGAGTCATTAGCTTGAGTGAAGAATATTCACTCTTACAATTCAGGTGATCATCAAATCTGTTGAGGTCCTGCAAAGAACAAAAAGTAGAGGAATGGTGAATTTGCTCTCTCTACTTAAGCTAAGCAAACCACTTTCTCCTACTCTTGGACTTTACCAGCCCTGGTTCATGGGTCTTGAGACTGGGATTGGGACTTACAATACCTACTCTTTGGCTTGTGGGCATTTGGATTTGCAACAAGCAACATTATCTCCTTTTTTGGGTCCCCAGCTTGCAGATGTCAGGTTGTAGGACTTCATGAATGCATGAACTAGTTATGACTATTAACCAACTTGATTGGAGTAAGAAATGTCTCACAGATTAGTAAATTACACTTCTGAATATATATGGGTGGGCCATCTAAGTGTGACCCTGGAGTCTATATCTAGCTTGGCTATTTATTCTCTGGACTTGTTCACTTACTGTCCTTCCCAGCTACATCTTTGCTGTACTATACCCTTATATCATGATGTTTCTGCTTTTGAGTCAGCCAAACATGGATCAAATCCTCTAAATCTGCAAAACAAATAATACTATTCTGTTTTAAATTGAGGTGTCAGGTAGTTCATCAAGCATTAGAAAAGTTGACTAATATAGAAAATTGGTATCCAAGAAGTAGGGTCATTGCTGACAATGCACCTTACTATGTGTTTAAATGGCTTTGGAACTGGTTTGTAGGAGGAGACTGAAAAGTCGTGGAGATACAGGTTAGGAAAGCCCTAGCATGCTGTACATAGAGCTTGACAGATGATTCTAGTCAGGAATCAAAATACCAGAATGCTGATAGTAATGAGGAAATAAAAGACAAGATTCTGTTGGTTATAATTGGGAACAATGACTTCATTGGCAATTTGACTAGAGGTCATTGTAGTCATATATGTTGCACTCTGCCAAAAAAATGTCTACATATTGCCTATTTCCTGAAGCTTTATCAGAGACTAAGATTTGAGGTGCTGGATTAATTTATCTGCCAGGGGAAATATCAATGCAATCCAATGTCTTGACTGTATGTAACATGGGTACTGTTGTCAGCTTTTATCCAGATTTTTAATGAGAACTGGGGACAAAAAGTAGGGGGAAAACTTTGAAAAATTTAAATTTCAGCCCAAAAGGACCACGTGTAAATTTCAAAACGAAAGATGCATGATTTCTGAGGAGATTAGTGTTGTACTCTAACAAAAGCATTGCCATTCTGTTCTGTACACACTGTTTCTTTTGTTCCTAGTTTCAGTTTTTTTTAAACTGCAGGAGCTAGGCAAACCCCCCTTTTTGCAAGATTTCAGCCTTTGCAAATTCCAATGGAGTGACCAAGAGCTGTAAATCTCCTGCAGAGCTAGTTGTCTCTAAAAAAATTCGTCCTTAATACCAAATAAGGCAGCAAAAACTTTTTTTGCTCCCTGGTTCACCTCCCCACCCTGGCATTGCACTCTCTCCCTTTACAAATCCCTTCAGAAGCTTAACCTGTTGCACAGATTGCAAACTCCGTGGCATCGGTGTCACTGGGTACCAGCATAAAAAATAAAGTGCTTATTCCTTTTTCTTTTTGGACATCATCTCATTTTTGGGTTACAACAATTAGCATCACTGAAAAAATCCAAGTACTTACCCCCAAAAACTAAATCCAGGGATTCAAAGAAATATGGCTTGAGAGCATCTCAGAAATCATCAAGAGCCCATTCATTGAAGGCTTATGGGTAAAAAGTGTCAAATTTCATTTGAGAAGTGAGTTGCTGCACATGCTAGAGAAGTAGTTCTCCAAAACACATTTTATTGTGCTAAGCCATCCAGACACTGAGAGACCGCTACAGCTAGTGTCCAAAGGCGCCTGGCTACTGCTCATATTGACGACAGCAGAAATTGATATCATCCATGTCATGCTGGCTTTACCAGAATGCAGAATATAAGAATTGTGGGGTCAAGGGGATTTCCACTCAGATTTCAAAGGAGGTCTGGGAAACCAGGCAACAAAATCTTGAGAGGGCAGTGAGCAAAGCAATGAGAATGAAACCAATGGTGCTGTGAAAATGCCTAGTAGTTGGAGACACCAAGATTGTGGAACATCTGATGAGGAAAGTTGAAGACTGCGAAAAGTGGGCCCAAGAACCAGTTTATACAGTCTGAAATCAGCAGGCATAGCGTTGGGGCTGTTTAAGCCCTGTGAAACGCAAATCTTACCACCACGTGCCCTGGATGCCAGATACGGAATTACATGTCTTAATGTTTGCCCTGCTAGATTTTGGTCTTAATTTGATCCAATGCTATTCTACCTCTTATGAATTCCTTTTGGAATGAAACATTTATCTCATTCATTGTACCTTGAGCACATATACCTTGGTTTTGATGATTTTCAGGGACTCACAGCTAAGAGCTTGCCTTGAGTTTCAGAAGAAACTTTGGCTTGTACTTTCAACCAGTGCTGGGACTGCTGAGACTTTGGGGAAAGGATTACTGTGTTTCAGTTGTATGCAGGATACTTGTACTGTGTTATGCAGATTAATGACCTTGCGTTTTGTAGAGATTAAGTGTGGTTAAGGAGATATGTTTGGGTGTCAAGTTGACAAGGAGTTGGATGAGTCAGTTTAGCTGGACCATCAACTTTATTAGTTTGGGAGCAGACCAAGGGATTGGTAAAGCACAATTCTGAGTGTGTCTGGTGGGGGTCATGGAGGCATGACCTTAGGGTCTATATCTGGTACCTGGTCCTCTGCTCTCCAGTGCTGCTTTCTTACTCTTCTTGCTGGCTGCCATGGAAACAGTTTTGCCCTGCCACACCCGTGTTTCTGCCTTGGAGTCAGTAACCTATGGGCTGAATTCTGTGACGATGTGAGCCAAATCAAACATCTCCCCCTTTATGTACAGTCATCAGGTAGTTTGTCTTGCAACAGGACAGAAGACTAAAGCACTAATCATTTATAATAATACAAAAAACATACACTATTGGTTTTTTGTCTCTGGAGAACTCTAATATAAGGTTGCATGTGAATATGTTGAATTCAGACAGATTTGAATTAAATTTGTCTTCTCTGTTCTGACCATGACAAGTGCCTTCAGTTTCTTCATCTAGAGAATGAAAAAGTACTGCTGTTATGACTGCATAGATTTTTCAGCAAGTTTAGTGCTTCAATATCTGTGTCAGAGTAAACATTTAGTGAATGTCAATGATAATTTATAGAATCTGGTCTTCAGCCTCTGGCGTACAGGGCTGGACACATAATAGAGATGAAGAAATATTTCTTAAATAACTGCATTGTGTTAGAAAGATTAACTTGAGAAAATGTATAGAGATAGATGTAGGATAAGTTAGGGAAATCACAACGACATTGGTATGACTGTCCACAGGGAGAAGAGCTATGGCTTTGGTCAAGCGAATCTGGTATACAAGGAGATAATGAGGGCACAAAAAAGTGGAGTGAGAAGCAGATAGATATGAATCTCAGAATATTTTTAAAAATTATGATTGTTTTAATATATGACATGGGAAAAGAAGTATGAAAATGACTCTAATTTTCATAAGAGAAACTCCCAAATGAGGAGTTATTGCAGTTTTTTAGATACTACAAATTTAATATCTCATTGGGCAGTTTATTTACTGTTAAAGGATGGTGCAGAGGCTGATATTGAAACCAGAAATCTTATTTCTCATTGATTCATCCACTTAATCTCTGTGTTAATTTAGGAAAGTAACTATACCTCTTTAAGCTTCATCTTATTAATTTCTAGAGTAAGTATTGTAATTGTTATGAACTGAATGTTTTCCTCCCCCAATATTCATATTTTGAATATGCCCATTACTGTGTGTTTGACATAGGACCTATGGGAGATAAATAGGTAAATCAGGATGAAGTTGTCATGGCTGGAATTAGACCCCTACAGAGAGGTCAAATATCTAGCTTGTTTATTTTCTGTGAAGTGACCTAATAAGCAGGCAACCCAAATGGGAAGTCTTTCAACAGACTCTTCACTCCGACCACATTGAAACTTGGACTCTAACACTCTGGATCTTTGTGAAATGTTGTATCTGGTCTTTATAAGCCACCCATTTACTGGTACTTTATAGTAGCCCAAATTAAGATTATAAAATTATAATATTAAATTATATAATTGATAATTTTTTTAACTTTTTAATTTATGAAAAATAAAATTAAACAACAAAATAATAAGAGGATAATAATGAATGAAATGCTGTCCAGAATTATTATTCTTCCTTGGTTTTGATGCAGAGATTGAAATAATATTAGTCAAAGTAAAGATTTCAGAATATGTAGAGATAATTGATTTGACAATAGGAATTGTTAGGAAAAAAATGTAGCTACATTTATATAAAGAGGTAAATGCAGAGACTAAATGGAGGAGACACTAGCACCGTAGGAGCCTGTAACCTCTTTCTTTTGCTACTGAAATTCCTGATCCCTAGAACAGTGCTCTTGTTACTAAAGGCTGAGTGAAAACGTTTCTTCAGTCTATCTACTTTTTTTTCTCCTGTTCTTGATTATCGGGCTTCTTCTGAGTCCTTATTGGCGTGTCTGGAATAGATTAAGTGGTTGCAAATCTATATGGGCTCAGCAGATTATTGCTAAACAGCAACAGGAAAAAAAGGAAACATGAAATATTTTCACCTATTCTCTACTTTATGTTTTGTTTTACCTTATAATAATGATATCTGACTGCCCTTTATGATTAATATTAAGGACATATTTTGGATAATCTCAGGCACTGACTGGCTCATTCTTTGCCATGAGGCAAAATCTACATATAAATATACTATACCATTTTTCTTCCTGTAAAAAATAGCTACAGCAATGTTAGAAAGATGATGATGGTAAAGATATATAGCCTTAAAAATTAAGTCAGAAAATAAGAAAGGTTAAAAGCAAGTTAACTAAGTGTTCAGCTTACAAAATTAGAAATAGACTATTGAGTAAACACCAAAAAACAAGCAAGAAAGTAAAAATACAGAGGAGAGAGCTGTGACACCAACAAAACAACACTAACAAAAACAATAGAAAAGATTAAAATGCAAATGAACCTTTCAAATGATTGATGAGATATAGAGATCTCTGGCAAGATTGATAAAGGAGAAAAAAATAACAGGCAAATAAAAAAGTACAGAATAAAAAAAGGAAAAATTATAACTACAATATGGTTTAAAATAAAATAATATTAACAAAATATATTTTAATCAATTTAGATACAATATTAAATATACATACATAATTTCATATATATATTTAAAAAGATCATAAAATTGAAGGGAATAGAAAACTGAACAGAGTCATAAAAGTATAAATAAATGGAAGATCAAAGATTCTGTTTTTTGAAACTCCTTGGTCAAAATTCTTGCAAAGTTCCAACAAGCTACTATTCCAAACTTACAAAATTCTTATAGAAATGAAAAATTAGCAAAATCTGCCAATCTGTTTCATGTAGCTAGATTAAGCTTGACTTTAGGTAAAGAAAGCCCAAGAAATTGCTCACATTGTTTACAAATGCAGATATGAAAAATTCTTAATAAAATATTAGTCAACTGAGTTTAAGAGCATCAGAAAAAATGCTTATGAAAAATTATTTATCTAGTATGTTTTTATATTAATAATACTCATGAAAATTATTTATCCAGTGTATTTTATATTAAAAACCATGAAAATCAAATTCGTCTGTTAATTGATTAGAAGTATAAAAGCCATAGTACTCTTAACTGCAAAAGCAATGAAAATTATATTTCTTATTATAGCCCTGGGACACAAGCAGTTTCTTCCTTTTGAAATAGTATACACTAGATTTTATCAGCAATCATGCTTAGTGTAAAAAAAGGCATATTATCTTCAAGATAAGGAATAAAACAAGGATTACCATCATTATTGTTACTGTTTTGTGCACAACTAGATGTTCTGAAAAATACCATAAAGAAAGAAAGAAAGAAAAAGAAAGAAAGAAAGAAAGAGATAGAAAGAAAGGAGAAAGAGGCGTAAGGATTAGTAGAAAAGAGATGCATCTGATTTGCAAATATGATTACTTACTATATTAGTTTCTAAAGATGGCCTAACAAGCTACTACAAAACTAGTTGACTTAACACAATAGAAATTTATTCATTCATAATTCATAAAGCCAAAGTCCAAAATCAAGGAGTCAACAGGATTGGCTCCTTCAGAAAACTCTGAAGGTGAATCTGTTCCATGCCTCTTTCCCGAGTTTTGGTAGTTGCTGGGAACTTTTTTAGCTTGTGGAAATATTTCTGCCTTCATTTCCACAAAACTATTTCATCATCAGTGCATCTTCTCTCCTCTTCTCACCTCCCCTTCTCCCTGCCTTCCCCTCATCTTGTCTCTCCTCTCCCTTCTTTCCTTCTCTTCCCTGCCCTCTTCATTCTTTCTTTTCCTCTTGCTCTTCATCTTCTTCTTCCTCCTCCCTCCCCTTTCCTTTTGAGACAAGGACTCATTATATAGTTGAGCCTGGCTTTGAACTCACTGTGTAGCCCAGGCTGACCTTGAACTCATGAGGATTCTTCTGCTTCAGCTTTACCAGTATGTCTTTACGTGGTTTTAGGATACTGGCCATTGGACATCAGTTACTGGATTTAGGGATTTAATCCAATATGCCCTATTTTCACTAAAAACATTAAAAAATTTCAAAAGGATGATTTATGCTACCATTGTTGCTGGTTACAATTCAATAAAGATAGATGTTAATTTAAAAAATTAAACAAAAATGAAAACCACTAGACATTTTAAAAGGTACTCTCCTGAAAAACTCTTAGATGGAAAAGATATGCAGTGTTTATTAAATGCAAGTCCAAAAAATAATGTACCCTCCAACGATATACGGCTAAATTTATATTCACAGTAAAAATTACTAGTCATAAATGATTGTAATATTGTGTAACAAATGGATAATATATGACAAGTCTCAATAAAAGATAAGTAAAAAATTAAAGGGATAAAATAGTTCATGAGAAAAACAGAAACAAAATTAGAACTAGAATTTTTTTGTACTGGTAATAAAACTCACAACCTTGACTTGCCAGGCAGGTGCTCTGCCATAGAGCTATTTGCCTGGCCCACAAAATTAGATTTTAATACATAATCTGAAAGCAGTTTCTTTTTTATTATGATAAAAACACATAATATACATATCTTAGCCATATTAAAATGTATAGTATCTAGTAGGGTTAACTAACATGCAGTCTTGTACGATAGAAATTTTTCACCTGGCAGAACTAAATCTCTATATTCATTTAACAGTAATTCACCTTTTTAACTTCCTGATTTTCCTTTTAATGATGAATAGTATTTCATTGTATATATCATTTTTTGTTCATCAATAATTTTATGGACACTTTGGTTGTTTCTCCCTCTTAGCCATTGACAGTCATGTTGTAATGAACACAGGAGTGCAAATATTTCTAGGAGATAATCAATTTCAATTCTTTTGACTCAGTATCCAGAAGTGGGATTATTGAGTTGCATAGTACAGCTATGTTTAATTTTGTGAGGAATCTCAGTAGTGTTTTCCCTATCAGTTACACTGTTATACTTTTAACAGTGCACAAAAGTTCAAATTTCTCCACACCCTTGCAAATATTTCTTCTTCTTCTTCTTCTTCTTCTTCTTCTTCTTCTTCTTCTTCTTCTTCTTCTTCTTCTTCTTCTTCTCCTTCTCCTTCTCCTTCTCCTTCTCCTTCTCCTTCTCCTTCTCCTCCTCCTCCTCCTCCT
>PVJX010046336.1:0-12332 GCA_004027295.1 Dolichotis patagonum | reverse complement strand
TCTTTCACTCTATGCATGGCTTTATACTATTGTGTTATGTTTGATATTATTGTATTTGAAACTATGCTCAACTATAGCAGAGTAAGAGATATGGTGTTAGCTACTGTTGATGTCCAGTTGACTTAATGTAAAGTACTGTGTTGCCTATGTTGTCCTGTTCTTATCTGCTCTGTACTGCCCCCTTTTGTTTTATTCTCTTTCAAATTAAAAAAAAATAAATATAATTATTTTGTTTTTGCACACTTCAGTATTGTTTGGTGATTTTCACAAATGTGATTTAGATTTTCTTTTCTATTCTGTATTTCTCCTGAGTCAAATATCTTTTTGTTTATTTTTAGATTTGTGTTCATTGATCTTAACTCTTATGTAACATCTTTGTATTGTGTTCTCAATAAATGTTTTCTTGTTTAAAAAAATAGAAACTCAAAAATTAAGCAATGTAAGATGGAAATATGGTGTTAAAATTGAAATACATATTTAGGAGTCAAAGAAATTATTTATTATTAGATAACAAACTGAAGAAACCAATTAGGAAAAGGATAAGTGATAAGAAATAAAAATTAAAATATATAAAAAAGAAAAATGGTAATGAAATAAATTAAAAAGAGCTAGTGAGAGGAGAGAGAGCCTAAGTAAATCAATGAAACAAAGTAATATTGAAAGGGAGAACAAGAATATGGGTGATAAAATTCCAAATTCTTCCAAAGAAGAAGGAGGAGCAGAAGGAGTAGGAAGAGGAGGAGAAGAAGAAGAAGAGGAAGGAGAAAGATAAGGAGGAAAAAAATAATTGAGGAGAAAACAAAAAAAGCAAAAATTCAAATTGGGTCAAAAAAGGAGGGAAATACCATAGTTTGCTATGTATTTCTTCTAGACCCTGCAGTCTTTAATTCAACAAATCATGTTTGTGTCTGCACCATTTTTTAGCTTTTTTTGGTGTGTTTACTGCTCTGTTTGAGGGATCACCTATTTGTAAAGCTCTTCCATTCTAATTGCATAAGCTGCAACACAGTCTCAGAAAAGGTGTGGAGCCTTGGATTCTGGGTGAAAATGTGAGCAGGTTTTAGTTATCTAACTTAGTTTCTGGCTGGTTGGGGACCAACGCTGGATACCTGATGGATATTCCTGTGTCCATGGGACCAGCTCAAAACAACAGATGGGAGCTTGTATTGGCCTGGAAAACTCAGTGGAAACCCAGATATGTGTGAGACATATGTGGAGAGATTCCCACAGGACCAATGAGGGTATCTAGCACTTGCTGGAAGCTTATGCAGGCCCAGGTCATGAGTCAAATTAGGCATGCCTTTCACCATGCCTAGAGCCAGGCAATGGACTGGCCTAATGTGTTGGGTAGAGGCAGTGGGGTGCAAGTTAGAAACACCAAATGATCCCAGTGTGTACATGTGTGCGTGAGTGGAGTTATCTGATGTTCAGTGGTGAGTGTGGCAGGCCTGGTTCACCAGGCAGGAACTCATATGGGACTGAGGATTGCTTTGGATGTCTATGATTCGCAGAACTGGTGTTCAATTGTAGACATTCCTCCGAACGTCTAGGGTATGTGGCAGGGCAGTGAGTGCTGGACTCAAGTGTTCTTCAGCTCCCAGTCACAGAATCAGATAGAACTAGTGTTAGTTCTGGATTCCAGATGGAGGTACTAGTTTGGTGTGGTATCAACTTG
The DNA here is from genome assembly GCA_004027295.1 of Dolichotis patagonum. NCBI lineage: Eukaryota > Metazoa > Chordata > Mammalia > Rodentia > Caviidae > Dolichotis > Dolichotis patagonum. The sequence continues at coordinate 10,657 of PVJX010046336.1, read as the reverse complement.
GACTTTTTTTTTCTAACTTGTACTTAAATGGGCCTAGTATAAATGGAGACTTCAGACGAAACCAGCTGTGTGGACTAAGTGGTCACCATTCACTTGTTTGTCTTCTCACTACTTGAGGTCAGGGAGGTGAAGAAGGAGCTTCACCTGCCATTGATGGGTGCTGAAAAGATATTTCAGGGTTTCAGCTTTCTTAGTATTTGCAAGATGGGATTATGTTATGAAGGGACCAATATGCCCTGAGACTATTTTGTGAGGGTATTTTGTATTGGCCTGGAAAACTCAGTGGAAACCCAGATATGTGTGAGACATATGTGGAGAGATTCCCACAGGACCAATGAGGGTATCCAGCACTTGCTGGAAGCTTATGCAGGCCCAGGTCATGAGTCAAATTAGGCATGCCTTTCACCATGCCTAGAGCCAGGCAATGGACTGGCCTAATGTGTTGGGTAGAGTCTCTGCAGTGCTCTTTGGTTACCTCTGCCTTTCTGGTAAGTTCTCAACGTGAATGTTCCAAGGATGGCCAAGGGTGGAGACCCTGTGTCTGGCTCTAGCAGACTGCTTTTTCCATTTTTAACTAGTATCTGGACATTTTGTTTGCTCTACAAGTATCTTCTTTTTAATTGGCTTTCTGTATCAGGGTATATGCTTGTCCCCTGCTTCCAGTTATCTGTATTTTTAGATGATCTGTGGTCTCTTCAATATGACTTGTGCTCTAGTTGACCATGTTGTTCTTTGATCTGTATACTATTCTTCTGTTGTTCATTGAAGTAACTCAGGTGAGTGGCTTGTGCTTTTCTTTTCTTTTTTTTTCTTTTGTTTTATTTTAAAGAGAAAAAACTGAGAAATTAAGAAGCAAACAATCAAAAAACAACAGCAAAAGCAAAATGATGACAACAATGATAACAAAAACAGCAAAAAACAATGGTGATATAGAATTTCAAAACTAGATGGTAAGAATTTAACAATGGTTGATATATTGCATATTGTTATCCTCAAAGTAATTGCTCAGACTATGAGATACAGGAATGCAATGTTGATCAAACAATATAATTTCCCTTTGAGCAGATTATTTCATTTTACTATTATCTATTGTAACTTTTGAATCTTATTTACTCTTTCAGTTTCTTACACTAGTGAGACAACATGGTGTTTACACATGCAAGTCTGATTTATTTCATTTATGAGTATGGTTTCTAGTAGCATCCATTTACCTATAAAAGACTTGAGTTCATTTTTCTTTATAGCTCAGTAGTATTCCATTACATAAATTTTCACATCATTTTTTTATCCATTTCTCAGTTGATGGCATTTGGGTTGCTTCCAAGATTTAGCTATTACAAATTATGCTGCTGTAAACGGGGGTGTTACAAACATGGGTGTAATGTGGTGTGATGTTTTCAATTCTTCTGGGAAAATACTCAGATGGGGAATAGCTGGGTTGAATGGAAGCTCTATCCTACTTTTCTGAGGACTCTACATACTGATTTCCACAGTGGGTGTACCAGTCTACACTCTCAAATCTATGGAGAATGGTTCCTTTTTCCTCAAAGCCCCACCAGCATTTGTTAGGTGTTAATTTCTTGATGTTAGCCATTCTTTCTGGAGTGAGGTGATATCTCAGTGTTGTTTTAATTTGCATTTCTTGAATGACTAGTGATGTTTAATGATGAACTTTTTTCATATATTTATTTGCCATTTGTGTTTCTTCATCTGAAAATTGTGTATTCATCTCAGAAACCCATTTTTGGATTGCGTCTTTAAATTAGGGAGTCGTGATGTTTTTTAGTTCTTTATATGTTCTAGACAAAAGTCCTTGAGATTTCTACCTACTTTGTCTTCCTGTAGGCTTAGTGTTTCAATTTTAATATTTAGATCTTTGATACATTTTGACTTTAGTTTAGTGCAATGGTGATAGGCATGGCTCTAATTTAAATCTTCAGCATGTAGAATGTCAGTTTTAGCAACACCACTTATTAAAGGGGTTGTCTTTCCTCCAGTGAACATGTTCAGGCCCTTTGTCAAAATAAGGTGGCCGAGTGTGTTTTAGTTGTATTTGTATCTTCTGTTCTGTTTCATTGACCTTGAGGTCTGTTTTTATGTCAGTACTTTGTCAATTTTATTATAGCTTTGTAGTATAATTTTAAGTCAGGGTTTGTGATGCCTCCTACCTTTCCTTTGTTGCCTAGGATTACCTTCAATACTCATTCTCTTATAGTTCCATATTAATTTTGGAAATGTTTTCTCTAGATTAGTGAGGTATATTAGTGGTATATTCACCAAGATTGCATTAAATCTGTATAACAATTTTGGGAGAGTGGCCATTTTCACAAAGTTGTTTCTATTCATGAGCAAGGAATACCCTTCCATTTTCTGAAATCTTCTTCAATTTCTTTTTTCTGAGTACTATAATTTTCAATATATAAATATTTTACTTCCATTGTAAGACTGAATCCTAAGTATTTAATTTCTTTTTGACGTTATTGTACATGATGTAGTTTCCCTAATTTCTCTCTCAATGAGTTTGTTACTTACATACAGGAATGCTATTGACTTTTGATTATTAAATTTGTACTCAGTTACACTCCTGAATTTGCTTATTAAGTCTAGAAGTCTGTTGGAGTTTTTGATGTCTTTTATGTAGAGTATCATGTTATCTGTAAGTAATAATAATTTAATTTCTTCCTTTCTATCTATATTCCATTTATTTCTGTCTCTTAGATAATGAAATATATTGAACAGGAGCTATGATCATGGACAGTCTTGTATTTTTGCAGGTTTTAGAGTGACAGCATTCAGTGTTTGATGACTTAGTATGATGTTGGCTCTTGGTCTGTCTTAGATGGCTTTTATTATTAAGGAAAATACCATCTATTCTGATTTTCTGTAGGGTTTTTTTTTTTAACCATGAATGAGTGCCAGACTTTATCAAAAGGTTTTTCGGCATCTATTGTGACAATAATGTGATTTTTGTCATTCACTCTGTTAATATTCTATATTACATTTATTGATTTGCATATGTTTAATCGTCCCTGCATTCCTGGGATAAATCTCACTTCCTCATGTTGTATCATCTTCTTGATGATTTGCTGCATTCTTTTTGCTAGAATTTTATTGTAGTTTTTGCTGCTATGTTCATTATAGTGATTGACCTATAATTTTCTTTTTTGGTTGGGTATTTCTCTGGTTTTGGTATCAGGGTAATATTTGCCTGCCAGAATGAATTAACAAAAATTGCTTCCCCTTCAATATCTCTAAAGAGTTTTAAAGGTACTGGTTTTAAATCATCTCTAGATTTCTCATAGAACTAAACTGTGACTCCATCAGGACCTGGGCTTTTTTTGTTTTTTGCTGCTGTAACTTTTTAATTACATTTTAAGTTTCATTAATTGATATTGGGTTATTTTGAAGTCTTACAACTTCTTGATCCATCTTTGATGTTTCATATGGTCTAGCAATCTGTCCATTTCTTCTGTGTTTTTGATCCTATGAGAATAAAAGTTTTCAAAGTAAGTTTGATGATTTTATGTATTTCCACAGGATCTACAGTGATTTCACCCTTTTCATTCCTTGTTGCACAAATTTCAGTTACTTCTTTTCTTTTTAAGTAAATTTGACTAGACGTTTATCAATTTTACTTATTCTTTCAAAGAACCAACTTTTCAATTAATCAATCCTTGGTATTGTTTTCTTAGTCTCAATTGCATTAATTTCTTCTTTGATCTGCATAGTTTCCTCTCTTTTTTGGGCTTTGGACTTGACTTGTTCTTTTTCTAGAAGTTTGAGGTGAAGCATGAGCTTTTTAATTTATGTTCATTCTGTTTTCCTGATGTGAGAATTCACTGCTATAAATTTCCCTCTAAAGACTGTTTCTTTTCTGTAGCAGCTTTTAATATTTTGTTCTTTTGCTGAATTTCTGGGATCTTCTTTATTATATATTGAAGTGTAGATTTGTTTTGCTTATGGGAAATTGGAGTTCTATTTTGCCACATTTATCTTTATGTTAAGTTTCTTTTTCATGTTCGAGAAATGTCCTGGTATTCTTTGTGCAAATAGCCTTTTTATGTCATTTGTGTTGTCTCCTTTTTTGAAGACATGTGTCATCTTATATTGTTTCTCTTTCCATCATCTTGCAGCTTTTCAATTTTTATTTCCTGATTCTTTGTTATTTTTATGTATTTTAAAAAATCTTTTGAATTTTACTTAAAGAAAGTAAAACCAAACAAAATAAAACAGAATAAAGCCAACCAAAACCAACCAGTGTAAATGATGCAGGACTTCAAAACAATACAAAATCATCAATGGTTACCACAATGCCTCTTGTTGTTTTCAAAGTTGCTTCATATACCTTCATATATAGTAAAATCCAAACAATGAATGCAAATAAAGGGCTAAAAAATGAGATAAAAGTAAATCCAAAAGAGCTACCATAATATATCTTTTTATCTTTAAAATAGTTGCCCATATCATTGGATATAATAAAATCAAACAAAACAAAACAAAACAAAACAAAACAAAACAAAACAGTAAAACCCAACCTAACAAAACAATAAAAATGATACAGGACTTTGAAGCAAGATGATAGGGAAATAACAATGTCTACTACCTTCAGAAAGAGATCTCCCATAGTTGCTACATTACATAGTGTTATCCTCTGAATAGATGATAAGACTACAGGCACTAGACCTGCAAAATCAGTGAAACACTATACATTATAAATGTTAATTTTTATTCTACTTAAATAGTTATATCACAGCCTGTGTTTCCCCAGATCAGCTGGTCGCTTATAATGGGGGTGAATGATTGACTCTTCTTGTTTCCCAGCCTATGTGCCAGAAGGGTCTGGCCTTTGGCTCTCTCCACAGTGGCCTATATATTGTGCCAATTCCAGAGAGGACTTGCTTCTTAGTGACTTCTTGTTCACTTCCCCCACTGTCCATGAATGTTTCTGACTCATAGAAAAAGGCTAGCATCTGGCTATCCCCCAAGAAGCCCACACATGGCACCAGTTTGCAGGTCAGCCTTGCTTCTTGGTGATTTCTTGTTCTCTTCCCTTGCAGTTTGTGAATCCTTTGTGATTTATGAAGGTTTTTCCTTTCATGATCACTAGCTGCAATCCTTTCTTCAAGGAATGAGAGTCTGTCTTCAATTTTTTAATGCAGTTTTGCCAGCTTTCAGTGCAAAGTTTGGTTTCCTGGATTCTGCTTGAATCTGTTTCATGTATTCTATTTTTTCCTGTATTTTCATTGAAGATTTCCATCATTTTCCTATGTTCCTCTATTTTTATAATCTATATGCTCTTTCATTATGTTTATCATTTCTATTATTACCTGAGAGATTATTTTAGATCTTATTTCCTTTATATATTCCTGGAGTTGTTTTTTTACTTGTATTGCTTTCATTTCAGAAATTTAAGGTTTGCAATTTCCAAATTCATTCATGTGTGTGTCTCTTGTTTTGATTTGGATAGGCTGGAAGTTTGAGATTGCACCTTTTTCTTTCATTTTGGCATTTTCCTGTGTTCCTTCAAATCAGCTGGATGTCAATTCTTAGTTGCTTCCTGTGCTGGCAGCCCATCTGGTATCAGGCCTCCATGAGGTTTTCTGATGGTTGCGGGTCTCTGGGCTCATATCTCAGTCCCTATGAGCTTCAGAAATGGTTTCCAAGTGTGAGTAGATCACTGGGTGCAGCTTCCCAGTCCCCACAAGCCTCAACTATGTTTCTGGGTTTCAGTTGGTCACTAGTCATAGCTTCCTAGTCTCTGAGGGCATCATTGTGTGTTACTGGATGATTACGGGTCATTGAACACAGACTCCTGGTGCCTATTGGCCTCAGTGGTTGTTACCTGGTGTGAGTGGGTCAGTGTGAGTGGATTCCAAGTCCTTGCAGGCTTGATTGAGGGCTCCCAGATGAGTGCTGTTCACTTGGTGCAGATTTCTGGTCCCTGTGGGCTTTGGTGATGGTTGCCAGGTATGGGCAAGTCACTGAGGAAGTGGACTCCCAGTCCCTTCAGGCCTCATTGAAGGTACCCAGGTAATTGTGGGTTTTTGGGTATGGACTCTCAGCCCCCATGGGTCTCACTTAGGGTTCCCAGGTGACTGTGGCTCACTGAGTGCAAACTCCTCATCCCTGTGGACCTCAAAGATAGTTCCTGTGTGTGAGTGGGTCACTGAGTGCAGCTCCATAGTTCCCACTAGCCTCATCTATGGTTACTCAGTGTGGGCAGGTCTCTGGGTGGAGCTTCCTTGTCCCTGCAGTCCTCATTGTGGGTTCCTTGATGACTGTGTCTTTCTGGGTACAGACTCCTTGTTCTTGTGGGCCTCAGAGATGAGTCCTGGGTGTGGGCACATCACTGGATGCAGACTTCTAATCCCCATTGGCCTCACTGAGAATTACCAGATGACTGCGGGTTGCTAGGTGCTACTTATGCTCTTTTGACCATTGTTGCCCTCTAGTTGACTTTGGGCTGAGTTGAGAGTTTTGCAAGGTATTTTGTTACCTTGTCTTCTCATGCTTCTGTTGTTTTTTCTGTGCCTAATTTATTCAATGCTTATAGTCTAAAGAATTTTTACAAGTCTGCATTTGCATGACAATGGAGCCGGATTTGGATGACAATGAGTAACTCCATGAGCCCATATCAGATAGCCTCTGTGGTCTTATGAAGATGTGGACTGAGAGGATTTGGTCCATGGCCAGAGCCACTTTTAATCTCTTTTGCTTTGTGGTTCAAAACTGTACAGGTTTTCCTGGGAAGCCTTTTGAATTGGGACCACTTCCTTTATGATCCTGGTTCCTCTCCTTGTCTCTGAGAGTGAGCAGCTGCAAATGGAGCAACATCAGCAAGTGCAGCAGTGGGAAATATTTCTAGAACCAAGCACAGGGCTCCCAGGAGAAATGGCAGGGGTCTATACCTTCACTGCCTGTAAAAATATAGATTGTTAACTGTTTTGGATTGTAGGAAAGTCATTTGTATATCAAGTCATTTATATATCAAGTATATAAAGTCATTTGTATATCAAATTTGTATATCAAATTCTGAGTGTAGTTTTTAAAAATCTTACCATATTGATCTAAATCTTGTAAAGAGAAAAACTGATGAGAAATAGAAGATAAAAGAGAAAGAAGGAGTAAGAAGAAGAAATTTATGGAGTAAAAATAAAAAATACAGAGGGAAAAATTAAAAGTGAGAAGAGGAAAAATAAAAGAAGAAAAAGAAATAAGAATCAAGGCAAAAGGGCAGAGGAAAATTATCCCAAAAAGCTGGTGAAGAAGAAAAGAGGAAAGGAAAGAAGTGAAAAAGAAAAAACAGTCACAAAAAACTAAAAACCACACACCAAAAAGCAAGACAAAACAAGACAAAGACCAAACCAACCCAACCAAACAAACAAACAAAAAAAAGATTTCTCAGTTTTCAAATGTGTGGTTTTGTTCCTGGATCTGTAGTCTTGGGGCAATGTCCAAATCAAGTTATGTTCCTTCCCACAGTGGTGGATAAAGAAGGTAGTTGAACTGTAGATCTGGGCTGGATGTAGTACCAGGATGTAGTAGGATTAGGCTGAGTGCCTCAATTCTGTGACCTTAAAATCCAATGAAATTCAGCATAAACCTAGACTCTGGACATAGCGGTGGGGGTTTAATCCTTTTGCTTGAATGCTTCAAAGGCTCCCTTGCCAGTTTAATCTTGGCTCTGTGATTACAGCTGTCCTGTGGTTATCCATCACCTGTTCTTTGGGAACTTTTATTTAGCTATCCTGAGACTGCTGTCAGTGTTGGGTCCAAAAACTAAACCACTCCTTAGAAAGGCATTTTACCAAACAATCTCTCCACAGGGAGTGCTGTGGATGCTTTGGCTGGAATCACTCACCAACTATTACAACTCACAGCACCTACTGGTCCATTTCACTGCTGCACATCTCCCAGTATCCCTCTGGAGTTACATACTTATACCTTGTAGATTTAGTTTTGCTTTCTTGCAAGCCACAAGGCAGGAACTTAAGAGAAAGCACAGATAGTCCCTCTTCTTTTCCACACTATGTTTGGTTCCTTTAGTCTCTTTAGGTTTTAATTTTCCTTTTTCTGGGGAATTTTTCTCTTTGTTTTTTGTCTCCCAAGTTGCTATTTTCCAGTGTCTGATTTCCAAATTTCTGATGGACTGAGTTGTTGCTTACAACTCTACTATTTTCTTGGAATTCATTACTTTTTAAAACTGAATAATGTTCTATTGTATGAATATACTGCATTTTATTTATCCATTTATTTATCAGTGGATGCTGGATTATTTCTATCTTTGGTTAATGTGAATAATACCACTATGAATATTAGTATACAACACATGTCTTCATCCCCAACAGCATTTGGTATTGTGAGAGTTTTGTCTATAATCAAACAGGCAGACTGATACTTCCTTGTTTCAATTTCCATTTGCCAAATAACATAAAATTTTGATCTTTTGTTTATGCTCATTTGCCATCTGTATAACTTCTTTGGTTAAATACATTGTATATTCAAGCCTTCTGCCTAGTTTTCCATCTGGTTGTTCATGTTTTTATTATTGAGTTTATGAATTAATTTATATTTTGGATAATTGTACTTTACCTGATATGGCATTTGCACATAGTCTGTCTCACAAGAATAACTTGTGTTATGCTTCTCATTTCTAAGTATATCAATTTTGCTTTTTAAATTGCTTCTTGTAGTCAGATTTCCCTAAATTTGACAGTATTATTTACAGATAATCTAAGGCTTTGTTCACATTAAACTACATAGCTTCAGTGTAGAAATTTTTAAAATTTCTCATTTCTATTTCCAATTCATCTATATTGTCATTTATTCAAATTATACACAAGTTATAAACATCAAATTTTTACTATTATTATTTTATTTTAAAGAGAAAAAACAATAAAAATAATGATATAGAATTTTGCAACAAGATAACAGGAGATTAACAATGATTAATATATTATATATGGTTATCTTCAAAGTAGTTGCTCAGATTAAAAGATATAGGCATGAAAAATTGATCAAATAATATAAACACAAATCATTACTATAATTATTTTGGAATAATATTTGCTTTATATATTTTGGCACTCTAATGCTGGATACATAATTTTCTTTAGGAATTGATCCTTTTTGTTATGTAATGAACCCATTTGTATCTTGTGACAGTTATTGACTTAAAGTATATTTTAGTCCTCTATAAATATAGCTACTTATTTTCTCTTTTGATTACTAATTGCATGAAATATCTTTTTCATCCTTTTGCTTTTACACTATATGTGTCATTACATCTAAAATGAGTCTCTTATAAAGACCATACATTTGGATCTCATTTTTTTCATTTGTCCAAGCTACATCTGTTGAATGGAGAGTTTAATCCACATCTTTTAATTAATGAGTCTTACATAATCATGGTGGGGTACAGGTACAGCACACATGAGATGATTTGAGTAAACTTTCCAAGTTTCCTGGGTACCCCAATGCAGGAAGAGCAGCAGTAATTCAGCCACAGTAAGTCGACTTGAAGGAGAACCCTATGAGATAAAAACAATAGCAGAAGACAAGAGAGACTACTTATGACTCAGTTCCCAAGAACACACAATTTTAGGAAAAGCTTAAATCCTCCTGAGGGATGTAGCTGAATGCAGGCCTATAGTCACTTGACCTAGCTGCCATTGCCTAATGCCAACATGTCATGACCATGCCCCCACCCCATTGAGACCAACTCAGTGAGCAAGATATTGGCAAGAGAGGACCTAATCAGCCAGGGCACTAAGGAAAGCATAAGCTAGAGGCTCAGAGTGCAGTGACTGAATTAGGACTCTAGGGATAGAGAACAAAGGTCATGGTGTTGATTTGGTACCTGGAAGTAGTCATTAAAGGATCTACAAGAGACAACATCAGGTACATGCAGTGGGTGTGATCAAATGGAACCAGAGGTGGAGAACAAAAGCATTAGAGCAGTGCAAAAATGTTGCTGAGCTGCAATCCTGTGTGACCTTCCTTCTATCATTCATCTTCCAAACACTGCTGAGCTCTTCTGCTTGGTCCCTCTCACTGCCTATCAAAAGCTACGGAATTTTTGGTCAGTGAATTTTCTCCTGCCAATCCCACAGTACTACTGAATTCAGTACAGAAGGCCTGTCTTATGTGCTCTTAGAGACCTAATCATTACTCTATTCATGGGTTGGAAAGAGAACCTCTGTGAACTAGAACAACTGAGAGTTGACCATAATAGTTCATATCAGTGCCAGGAGAAACTATTTCCTGCCAGCCTTCAGAAATCTTTAAAATAAGAGGTCACAGTGAAACTCTGGTGAGTTTTGCTTTGACCTACTATTTAAAAGGGCAAAGGAAAGCAGTCACTGTGGCACACAGTTGTGGGGTTGCCACCTACTACCTGACCACATGGAGTCATTGAATTTGGTAGTCAGAGAAAGGGTAGGGAGAATTGAGAAACAACTGCAAACAAAGACCATGGGAAGCTGAGAGATATGAAATAGAGCACAGTACAGCTTGCTGCAGGACCTTAAAGTTTGCTATTTGTCAGTGAAAGAAGCACAGGCAACTGGTCAACATGTTAAAACCATTGATAGCACAGGAGCTCAGTGCCTTTTGTATGGTTTTTCTGTTTTATGTGGTGTGTGTGTGTGTGTGTGTG
>PVJX010046335.1:0-12331 GCA_004027295.1 Dolichotis patagonum | reverse complement strand
CTGTCTGTGTCTTCTTGAGAGGTGCCCAGACCTTCTTTTATTAATCTACTTATCTCTTACTTAATTTGAATTAATATTTCAGTTTTGGTCCTGCTTACGAGGTCCTGAAGATAACTCTTTATGTCCACTAACGCTGTGTTTGATGTTGCATTTTTGCTGCCCTCAGTCTCTTTTGTATTTGCCTCTCCTGGATCGATGTTCTCAGGGATGGGGGCTGGGAGTGTTTTCTTATTTCTCCCTTTCGTCATGTTTTTGGTTCCTTCCATACAAGTGTACAGTGTAATGCCCAGACCCTTTTCTTGTTGGTTAAGGCTCCTCTAGAGGGCACAGGCTAGGAGCTTTAGCCCTCTTCAATAGGTTATCAGAGATTAGAGTTCACCCATGGGCAGTATACGCTACCTCTTCCCTTCTGGGCCAGTCAACCTTTGCAGGCCTTCACTGCATCAGTGTGCACTGATCTCAGGGAAGTAACTGGGTCCTCACCAGGGGTGTGGCCTAGTTCAAGCAGATTCCACCAATCTGCTCCGCGAGGGGAGTAACCTGCTGAAGCCACTTCCTTATGGAGTTAGGGCTGTCCTGCCCAAATCCAACATGTCGTCCAGTCGGTTTCTGCTTTCCCGTGGTAGGGTCTTATTCTCATCACTCACCACGTCCCTGAGAACTGCTGGACTGTCCGAGCTCCGATTTCAGCGCGCTTGCAGTGGGAATCCACAGTGCCTCTGGGTGGGTCGTGTGCAGAGCCGGTCCCGGCGAGCTGCACGCAGGGCTGTTCAGCTCCGTGCTCCAGGGGCTCAAGCCAGTTGCTTGGGCATGGATCGCTTGTTCAGGTCGGGCGGGGTTCAGGTGGCTCGAGGAGAATGCCGTGCTTGCTGATCTTATCTTCACTAATAGTAGCCCCAGGACCTCATATTCGAGCTGGTTTTTGCACTTTAGTTCCTTTCAAGGTTGTGAGAGTCTCTCTCTCTCTCTGTTTGGGACTCTCCAGGGTGTTTTATTCTGGCATTTGAGCTGTCTCTCTCAGAGATGGTCTCTCTCCTGCTACCTACCAGTCCGCCATCTTCCTCTTTCCCCTATTTGGGCGTCTTTTATGAGTACATTCATCTCATTCATGAAGTGTGTATTTTCTGTAACCCAATCACCTTCCAAGGTCTCCAGCCCCAAATACCCTCACATTAGGGATTAGGTTTCCACCTGTGACTTTTACAGGGACATCAGCATTCAGTCTGTAGCCCTCCTTGGGGTTGCCCTGATGAAGTATAGATTCAAGGAAGTCCTTATATAATACATCAAAATGAATGTAATGTGCCTGCCTCTAACTAACATCCCAGCCCCATAGGAAAGAATCGATGCAAGTCACAGATGCAGATTCCTTCATTCCCTTTCTACTTTCCTCCCACATAGCAATGGAGCAGAAGGAATCAGCGTTCTCCCTATTTGAGTCTTTGTCAGGGACTTCCCATAAGTCATAATATCCTTCTTCCTAAGGCCACTAACCCCTCAGCTCAGTTGAAGTGGTAGACCAGTTATTCCCACTCAGCTCCGGTAGCTATGCCCTGCCTTTTAACAGGAAGGGTTGCTAAGAGAGTTTTAGACATAAATTATTTGCTCACAGCACAGACTTGCTGATAATACTTCTGTCTTTCTGAGGACTCTAAACTACACTATCCTACAACTTAAGGACAGAACATTTACACCAGCTTACTCCTAATCTTCCTTGAGACATACTGATGTCTTTTCAGAATAAAAAGGAAGCTTTGCATTGCAGAATGCAAAGGGGAAATGCACATCAGTTATATTTTTCTAAAATGTACATTTCACTTTCCTCTTGTTTTTTTGTTTCCCTTCCTTCCTTATCTCCTTTAAATTAGCTAAATCAGAGTATCACCACACTGTGAAACTTTCTTTCTTTCCTCCTTTCTTCCTTTCTTCCTTTCATTTTTGGTACTAGGGATCAAACTCACAACCTCACACTTGCCAGGCAGGTGCTTATGCCACTGAGCTAAACCCCCAGCCCCACCGTGAAGGTCCTTACTTGTTGCATTTATTTAATGTGTTTGGTACATTTCTTCCTCTGGTGCATTCTGGGAGGAAGGACATGGAGTGGTTAAGACTTCAGTCCAGGTGCTAAGTCACAGTGACCTTGAATAAAATTCCTGTCCTAAAACTTATTTCCTTCTGCAAATAGGAAATGAGTGAAGAAATGGAGTGAGGTGGGAGGAAGTAGAAGAAAAGGGAAAATTAAAAGGAATTTAGCAGTGTTAGGTACATGAACCAGCTCCCTATGATGATTGTAATCATTATACACTGCATACATGTACTAACAAAATTTTTTAAAAGTTTTTAAAGCAAACTTATTTCCTCTGGCATATCTTTTTCCTTGCCAAGCCTATACCTCCTCATTTCAAAAATGAACATGTTGAATCCAGCGTGGTGGTACACTCCTGTAATCCTAGCACTCTGGCAGGTTGAGGCAGGCAGATTGCAAATTCAAGCCCAGTCTGGGCAGTTGAGCAATTTAGAGAGATTCTGCCCCAAAATAAAAAAAAAAAAAATTTAAAAAGTAGCCATGCGTGGTGGTGCATACGTGAAATCCCAGCTCTTAGGAGGCTGAGACAGGAGAAACAATTCAAGTTCAAGGCCAGCCTGGGCTACACAGTGAGTTCAAGGCCAACCTGAACTACAGAACAGGACTCTATCTCCAAAAATCACAAAATAAAAACAAAGAAAGAAGGGCAAGATGCCAAGTCCTGTGTTGAATCCTGTCTTAGTTACTTTTCTTTGGTTGCTGGGATGAAACATCCAACACCCAAAATAAAGAAAGGAAAAGTTCATTTAGCTCACTGTTTGTGGAGGTTTTAGGCTATAATCAGCTGGCTTCAAGGCAGGGTGGTGTGGCACTGGGGCAACGCTTCAAGGCAGCAGCCAGAGCAAAAGGGGGAAGAGCAAACCTCTCCTTCCCTATGTTGTACACAGGTCACCTCCCACACCCTAGGGCAGGTGTAGCACTCACAAAATCCCTGTGCCCTCCTCTTGCACAGGATGAGGACATTTACAAAGTGAGAACCGTGGCTCCCTGCTGAGTCTCTTAGTTAAACAAATCCCTAACCCTGAAAAAAAATTAATATCATATTTACATGATGGGATGATTATGAAGATAGTGTCCTACATCCCAACATTAACATGTTCAAAATTATATTCTTGCTTTTCTGCCCTGAAGAACTATTTCCTCTCCATTATTTCTATCTCAAAATAAGTGATAACTTCTTCTAAATGTTCTGATACTCCTCTTCATATCACTTCCAAATTCTCAGAAAGCCCTGGTGCTCAACCAAATGCAGGGAGACCCTGACTATCTGTTCTCATCTTCACTTCCAGAAGTTATTTCCAAGGAAATCCTGCCCATCCCTTCTTAGTTTAGGGCATAGTAGATGCTATATCAAAATATCTCAGTTGTTTAACCTAAAGAAGTTAATTTATTTTGTTATTTTGCTTTTTTTGCATACTGAGAATTGAACTCAAGACCTCATGCTTGTCGGGCAGATACTGTGCATCTGAGCTAAATCTTCTGCTCAAGAAACCTTTATTTCTCCATTCTCAATCAATAGGTAGCTGTCATTCCAAGAAGTAAAGCTGAGGTCCTGCATTCTAAGCCTGTGAATTTTTTTGTTTTTGAGACAGGGTCTTACTATGCAGCTTAGACTTGTCTTGAACTCACTATGTAACCCAGGCTTCCCTTGAACTCTTGGCAATCCTCCTGCCTCAGCCTCCCAAGGGCTGGGGTTATAGGAGTGCACCCCCATACCTGGCTTGGCTGTGCATTTTCTACACTGGTATCTAAAGCTGTGGTGGGGAAGGAATGTGGAGGGTCGCACACAGGAGGTCTTGTGGAGGAGGTCTAGAAGCGACAGGCATCACTCTAACCCACAGGATCGCAGACAGAGCCCAGTCAGATGCCTATACCTACTCTAGAGGAGGCTGAGAAAGGCATTCTGGCTGCAGGCCTAGGAGGAAGAGAAATGCCTCTGGTTAGCAGAGCCCACTTCTGGCAACCTCAACCTAGACATGAATTTCAAAGTTTCTCACTGGTTTACCTGCTTTCACCTTTATGTCCATACAACTTTTCCCCCTCAGGGTATCAATGTTTTTATCATGACCTTGAGGCTTTCTACAGCTGACCTCCACTCCCTTGTATCGTTGTTCACTATCCTCTCTTCTGCTTACTCAGCAGCAGTCATGTGAACTATTATATACTCTTTCCAGTGTGCATGACATATTCTACCCCAGGACTCTTGCATATGCAGCTCCTTTTGTCCAGAACACTCTTCTCCTAGGTAGTATTGGGGCTTACTTTCTTGCCTCCTTCAGGTCTATGGTACACTTCAGGTTTCTAAAATCTTCCATGCATTGCCTAAATGGTACCCTAATCCCATCTCTCTCCATTCCCTTTATATCTCACTGAACATACCCTTTATCTATGGTTGTTTCTTTGCTTAATGCCTCTCTTCTGAGATTAGAATGCTTCCTCTCATGGGAGCATAAGATTCATTTTATCTTCATCCCTCTGAGACAAAGAACAGTGCATAAATAAGGACTGGATTTATTTCTAATACTTAATAACTTTTTACATTTTGATATTTTCAACATCTTTGTAGCTGTAGTACTTTATGAGAAATGAAATAGTCTTACAGGAGAGGGTAATGCAGCAGTACATTGTAATGACTGGCACAAGTCCTTCAATAAATGCTTTTTTCTTTTGGTATGAGAGATCGAACTCATGACCTCATGCTTGCCGGGTAGGCGCTTAAGCCACTGAGCTAAATCCCCAGCCTCTATAAATGCTTTTTTTTTTTTTTAAAGTGAATGCATCATTTAGCTTATGCAAGTAGCCTTGCAGAAAGTAATCAACACATGATGTCATTACTGTGAGACCAAGTCTTTCTCTTACATAGGAAAAAAATTGATTCTTTAAATATTATTCATATTTGAGTTTTCATGATTTTTCAAAAAAGAAGCTGCATAAATACAAGATTAATTGCTTTCTTGTACTCTGGTTTTTTTGACATAATTTTTCATCTTTATATCTCTGCTTCAATACTGGGGTAAGAATTTGGGTAGATACAGACAAACAGGAGGGAAATAATTTATAATCCAATATGCTGTTAAAATGTAAGGCAGAAGCAGCCATGGTGGAACCCAGGAGGCTACACAAAGAAGCAATTCACCCACCCTCTTGGTAAGCACCTTCCTCCAGTGTGAGCCAGGAGGAGAACCAGTCAGCAGTCCCCGAGATCCGGCCATGGCCATGGTGGAACCCAGGAGCCCGCACAAAGAAGCAATTCACCTGCCCTCTTGGTAAGCGCCTTCCTCTAGTGTGAGCCAGGAGGAGAACCAGTAGTGTCTCTTGAGCCTACCGATGCATGGGCTTGGAATCAAACATCCCAAACCTCCCCTCCTCCCCGGTTAGCAACTGGGGACAGAAGTCTGAGCATCTCTTGGCAGGATGACTGTATGCAACATAGCAAATATGGGGGGGTCTCCACTATCTGCTCTTTGAAAGCAAGTGTTGTTTTCAGTTTTATTTTCATTATGATTAATTGCTTTCCTATATTCAATATTTTCTTTTGATTGATTTTATAATGTTCTGTTTTGGTTTGATTTTGCTATACCTAATTGACTAGACAACTATTGTGAAGATAACGAGATATACTATGGTACCTATTACTGTTATCCCGGTAACCTGCTGTGAAGTTCTGTACCAATTTCACTGCAGTGTCTCAGTTGGCTTTGTTCTGTCTTGTTCTGTTGTATTTCTCCTCTCTTCAAAATAAAAAAAAAATGTAAGGCAGAAAAATTAAACAACCATATCTTACTCTAAAAGGGAATAGTAAAACATAAAAATCATAACCAAATGTAACCATGTCCATTTGATTCAGTGAATTTCAGTCAAACAGTTTGAATCTATGGTCAGGACCTCAGTGTCTTAAAGTATTGATAATGCATAGAACTAGAAATAAGATAAATATGACTGTTTTTTCCTTACACACAAAAAAAAAACTAAAAGCACCTGCAAAATATTTCAGACTTTTGTTAAATGTAATTTCCCATCTGAGATCAGTTGTATCAAAAGAAAAATATCTTACCCTGAGAATAGTCTTCATCAGGGGTCAAAGGTAGCTCTGGACTAGAAATTCTGAGTATAGAAGATATTAAAATGGGACTTTCAATTAGCACATAAATGCACTTTAGCACTTTGACTATATCTTCCGAAATGACGCCTCTGACTCTTGCACTAATTGGAATGTCAAAGGGTAATTTGCGGCTACTCAAAAAGTCCCAGTGTCTGGTTTTGTGCACTGCTAAGCTAATGACGGTTCAGAATGAAAAATTAATAGACACCACTGAATTCTTGACCAGTAAAAACACATTCTTTAAAAATCCGAAGAATTTTAAACTGGTGATATCATGACTTTAATATTCATTTTGCAGCTTTCTTCACATTCAAGTCAGTGAGGCTTGGGGAGGCACTTGCATATGGGTAGAGAAAGCTGAAAAATCTTTTCAAAGTTCAATCATATACTAAATTTTATTGAATGCAAAGTAGGGCATGAATTATGCTGATTTTCAAATACTCTCGAACCTGCATGTTTCACTCCTGTCATCCCAGATCCCGGCGAGGCTGAGGCGGGAGGGTCGCTTGAGCCCCTGGGTTGAAAATAGATGCTCTTTGAGACCACGATATTCAGTGAAATAAATCAGGCACATGAGTGTAAGCCTCACACGGTCTCTCTTCTATGAGAAGCCCAGAATATAAATCAAGAGCAAAATACAAGATAAACCATAGGAAGCAGGGAGATGGATCTTTCCAAATGAGAAGGAGATCAAGAGATGGAGAGGGGGAAAGTGATGAAAAAAGAGAAAAAAATCAAAGTAGAGTTTTACAAAGGAGAAGGCCAATGGGAGCTGCAGAGAGCAGGGAGGGGGAGAGTGGAAGAGGAAAAAGAGAGTCAGGGCGTGTTATGCACAGATCCGAACTCTCAGTCTAGGGTGATCATTATTTACTGCAAACAGGTACTAAAACAAGCACAAAAGGGGCAACATGGGTGGCACAATGAGATCCCACCTCAAAAATAATAGTAATAAGTATATAAATAAAATTGAACATACAACTTTGAGGGGGAAGTTCTTCCAAGGAAGAAGCCCTAAGTCCAGGAAGCATAATTTTTTTAGGTCCTGTATTGACCAGTGAATCGCTTGCCCACCACTATCCTCAGGCAAGAATAATATAAAGACCTGCCCTGTATTTAGATGAGCCAATTTTTGCTTTTTGATGTTGTTTGCTTTATTATCCATCTATCTCTTTAGATAAGTAGATAGATAGATGATAGATAGATAGATGATAGATAGATAGATGATAGATGAACACATCTTTTTTCTTTAAACCATTTGAGAGTTGCTGTAGTCAGGGGTTGTGCAGAGAACAAGTAGAATCAGGACATGGAGTTTATAACATTATTTTATGATGGTCACCCAGAGTTAACACAAGAAAATGCAGGAAATCTATCTAACACTGAAGATATAGAATATTTAGCCAAGGGCCTGAATCCTACAGCAATGTCCCACATGAGTCCGGATGAAGACCCAGAGCTCATGACAATGCCTCCCACGAGTCCAACTGGAGGTCTAGAGCCCACAAGAAGGACTCACGCCAGTCTCTTTTACAGATCCTACAGTGAATATATAAATTTTAAAAAATATTACTGCAAAAGACATATTTCCATTATCCCCCTCATAATATTTCCCCTCACTTTGAGTGCAATCCCATCATTTTACCACTTTCTGGAAATGCTTATCATTCATGGTCACTTTGACTTTAGGGAGAAGCAGGAATTTGCATGGTGCCAGATGTGCTAAACAAAGTAGACGAGGATACTCCTCGGTGTCTTCGGGAGCCTGGATTCCTGTTGAATGTCAGTGGGCAGCAGCATTCA
The DNA here is from genome assembly GCA_004027295.1 of Dolichotis patagonum. Classification (NCBI taxonomy): domain Eukaryota; kingdom Metazoa; phylum Chordata; class Mammalia; order Rodentia; family Caviidae; genus Dolichotis; species Dolichotis patagonum. Next base: position 4,343 of record PVJX010046335.1, on the reverse strand, counting down.
TCATAGTTTTGATCACAGCTCATAAAGACACTCATGAAAGGTGACTTCCAGAACTGCTTCAGAAAATGGTAGGGAAAATGGGATAAGTGTGTTTGAAACAAGGAGGACTATTTTGAGGGGCATTCATAGCAAAAGGCCTTTTTCTGTAAGAATTTTATTTTGAATTTAAACACATACCATGTATTTTGAACCCATCTCATAGTTGCCCTGCTGGCCTGGAACTTTGCAGTCCTGGTACTTCAGCCCTCTCAGGGGCTGGGGTTACAAGCATGCACCACCAAGCTCAGTGGCTCCTGCTTTATCTAAGAGCTAACGTTTTACGGTGAGCAAGGCGGTCCCTTCTCCCTTGTTCATTTTTTCACTCACTATTTCATGTTATTGTGGAGGGGTGGATTCTCTGTGGTGGCGCTCCCATCACAGAGATGATAAGATGATCTGAGAGCTGAAGAGTGAGAAGCACTATCTGAGTGAGGAAAGCAAAGTTCAGAGGTTAATTAGTTTAACTAAAGTCATACAATTAATGAAGGAATAAAAGCCCTCCAAAAACAATCATGGAATTTAAATCTGGGGAGTGAACACTTCCTATGTTATGGGAATGTGAATCATTTGGGAAGCCTGTTATAATGCTGTGAAACCTGTTGTCATGGTTTATGTCAGTGGCCCCCAGGCCTCATGTATTTGCATTGTACATTTGTGACTGGTTCATTGTCTAGTGCTTGGATTGATGGTGTCAGTGCTACACCCTCCTAGGGGGTGGAGCCAGGATGTGATGTAATGGCAGGAAGAAGGGGTTTCTCTCTCTTGCGGGTTTCCGCTTGCTGTTTGCAGCTGCCATGAACTGCGGCCCCGCCATGCCACCCTGCCTTGGAGCCAACTGAGTATGGACTGAAACCTCCAAAAACTGTAAGAAATAAACCTTTCCTTTCCCAACTTTGGGCATCAGGTATTTTGTCTCAGCTATGAGTAAAAAGTAACTAAGACAGAATTTGGTACCGAGGAGTGGGGTCATTGCTGTGATTATACCTGACCATGTTTTTCGAGAGGCTTTGGAAATGGCTTGTGGGCAGAGTTTGGAAAGGTTCGGACATGTCACCTGGATGCACAGAGATGGAGCAACTTAGGTTATTCTGTAGAGGAGATTCTGGTCAGAGCTCAGGAGACCAGAGGCTGATAGAAAGCCTGATAGTAAAGACCAGGCTTGCGAAGTTTCTGCTGGGAAGGAGGACTGTATTGGTTGTGGTCTCTATGATGTGTGTTATGGCTTGGCAGAAAGTTTGTCTGCATTTTGCTCATGTCCAGAGACTTTGCCTGAGACTGAGATTAAGTGTAATGGACTGATTAATCTGGCAAAGGAAATTTCAAGGCAGTCAAATGTTGAAGCTGTGGCATGGCTACTGTTGGGGGCTTTTAGCCAGATCTGTGTTGCAAATCAAGAGCAAAGAGTCCAGCAGGATAATTTAAAACACTGTGAGTTTGGCCAGAGGGAAAACTCCAGTAAAGCTTGGATTGTAAAGATAGTGCTGAGACTTTGATTGCTTCTCTGAGAAGAAACAGAGAGATAAGAAAGATGGCCATCGGGCATCCCAGGAAGCAGTGGGTGTCTACCCTTTGCAGCCCCAAAACTCTAAAAGTGAAAGAATTTTCTCAGATGAGAAAACTTCAGATCACCATGATCCAGAATGGCATGGGAGGCCACATGAGGTTCCAGAATGGCGGCAACGTAGAAAAGCTTTTCTTCACAATCAGGTAAACAGAATCCAGCAATCCAGGCACTGGACCCCTATAGCCAAGAGAGAGAAAAGCCTGGCTACTGGTCCAGCTGGCAGCAGACCCCGGTGGCATCCACATGGTGCTGATTTTAGGTGCAAGGAAAATGCACAAATTCTGAGGGTAAGAAGGCTTCCACGTTGATTGTAAAGGGCCTGGGAGGCCTGGGAGGCCAAGGCTTCCACCTTGATTGCAAAGGGCCTGGGAGGGCAATTTGTAAAGATGTAAGGGTGAAGCCAAAGTTGCAATGGAGACCCCAGAAGTTTGGAAAAGCCAAGAACGTGGATCATCCAAGGAAAGCTGCAAAAACTGAGCAGAGAGGGTTTAAGACAAAAGCTGTGGGAGCTGAAATCCCTGGAAGTGCCGTGGAGGTAGAATCACCCAAGCCTTTTGGAGCTTGCAACCAGATTGCTTCAAATGCTGAGCATGGAACTCTAGGGCGACTTAATGTTCGCCCTGCTGGATGTTGGACTTGCTTTGTGCCCAATGCTTTATATTCCCCTGTTTTTAACTTTTGGAATGGTAACGTTTATTTTGTGCCTTTGCATTACAGAAATGTTTAATCTTGTTTCACTTGTACAGGGGGTTATAGTTAAGTTTGCCATAGATATTGGAGGAGACCTGGGACTTGGACTTCTCAGCAATGCTGAAAATGTTAGGACTTCGGCAACTCTTGGAGATGGACTAAATGTCTTTCATATAAAGGTAATACATGAGTCTCTGGGGGCCAGGGGTGGAATATCATGGTTTATGTCAGTGGCCCCCAGGCCTCATGTATTTGCATTGTGCATTTGTGACTGGTTCATTGTCTAGTGCTTGGATTGATGGTGTCAGTGCTACACCCTCCTAGGGGGTGGAGCCAGGATGTGATGTAATGGCAGGAAGAAGGGGTGTCTCTCTCTTGCCGGTTTCCGCTTGCTGTTTGCAGCTGCCATGAACTGCGGCCCCGCCATGCCACCCTGCCTTGGAGCCAACTGAGTAAGGACTGAAACCTCCAAAAACTGTAAGAAATAAATCTTTCCTTTCCCAATTTTGGGCATCAGGTATTTTGTCTCAGCAATGAATAAAAAGTAACTAAGACACCTGTTAAAATTTTGATCTCATCTCTAAAGATTCTGATTCAATACTCTTGCAATTTTGTTTGTTTGTTTGTTTGTTTTCACACTGGGATGAACCTGGCATCCACACTGAGCTACAGCCCCAGCACTATTTATTTTGAGACATGGTAGAGCTAATTTGGCTGAGCTAGGCTCAAACTTGTGTTCTTCCTGCCTTACCTTCCCAGAAAGCTGGGTTGACAGACATATGCCACTACACCTTGCTATGCTATTATGTCTTTGATTCTGAGACAACCTATATCTTAAGAGGCATCATCAATGTAATAACAGATTTTAAAGCAGTGTAAGAATCAATGCCATTCTGAATGCATACACTCAATGTATATGTGCAGTTACTTCAATCTTTAAAAAGGGTTAAAATATGAAAATATGAACCTTAAGCTTGTGGGAATAAGAATACAAGCTCTCTGGGGGCTATAAGTCTTTGTATCTGTATAATAGATGTAAGTAATTACTCTGCTTCATAGAACTCATATTGTAATTGATTATCTATTAAGTTATATAGTAATGGCTCCCTTAAGTGATTGCCAGCTCAGTGAGGTCAGTCTCAGTTTTTAATTAGCACTTGCACTAGTTGTCTACAGACAGTGCTATCCAGATTGGTATATTGTCATACTAGTCAGGTGTCTAAAGTAGGGTTTCTCAACCACTGGTGACCTCATCGATCAGATAACTTTTGTTGTGGGAGACCTTCCTGTATATGGTCAGATGCTACACTCCACCCCTGGCTTCTGACCCTTGTAAGTCTTTACTCCTCACTGACCTCTGCAGTGATAATCAAAACTGTTTCCGAGCTGAATAACCCTGGAGGACAAGATCATATTATACCAGATGGAACACTGGACCCCTATGAAGGTACTTTCACTAGAGAGGAACTGGTAGATGTGAACATATCTGGAAGAGCAGAGGCTTTGCAGATACAGTTAAGGATTTCAAGGCAAAGAAATCCAGGCATGAGGCCCACCCCAAATCTAAGGACTTGTGTTTTTATAGTGGAAGGGCAGAAGAAATGAGGGAGGTGGGCAGGGGCAGGGAAAAGGGCCATGGTGAGACAGAGGCACAAATGGTTGTTAAACCTCCATCAGCCAAAGGGAGCCAGTGGCCAGCAGAAACAGGAAGTCACAGTGAAACCTTTTCCCTGGAAGCTGTGGCTTCATGCTAGATGTTTGTCTAGCTTAAATTAGGCCATAGGTTCAATTTCTAGTGCTGTAAACAATGAAGAAACCAACACAACCATTGACCCAGTCTGGAGCAAATACAGAACAATCAACTTGGGCAAGGAGAAGGCAGTCATGAAAAACCATTGTATTCCCTAGTACAACTAAATGGGTGACATTACATGGCCAATGATTTCCAAGAAAAAGGAGGAATTCTGGGCATCTAAACCCTCATATATTTACCATGACACATAAATTAACATGATTAGCTTAAAAATACCATTTCACTATCAATCGACTC
>PVJX010046334.1:0-12318 GCA_004027295.1 Dolichotis patagonum | reverse complement strand
TGAATTGACTTGATTTATTACTTGGAGACATCCTTGAAGTGACTTCCAAGGTCCTGCTCATTGCCTGCACTTTCCTCAGTTTCACCGCCCCTTGTTGGTGGACCTAATAAAAGTGGGCAGTCCAGAGAAGTCTTTGTCTTAGCCCTCAGAGTCTCGAGCTCAGCTAAAGGGTTTTGACCCTCCTGGAGCCCTAAAATCACACCACTTGTCTCATTTTATTTAAACCTCCACAGTACACTCGTTTGGGAGATCAGGGATCTAGGTCAGGACCCGATAGCCTGAAAACTATATCAGGACTGGGTTTCACGTCACTTTAGTCTTATCTCAGGGATTTTGAGCTGTCACACACAGTGTGGTGACATCATGGCTCAGTGTGGTATGTTCTTATATGGACTCACAACACAAAAAGAAAAGACTGAAAATGAATCTGTTTAGTTGCCCAAAAGTTACGAAAAACTTTTACTGAACATTTCTGGGAAGGGAGTATAAATTGAAACTTACAAGTACATTGGAGGCTTTTGGCTTCTAGAGAATTTGCCCCTGAACTTGGTTAAAAGATCACCAACCAAGTACCATGACTCATGCTAAGTGCCAGATGGGAAGCGCTAAAAGAGAGACCCTGTATTTATAGAAGACCTTGTGGTGTTGGGGTAAGTGGGTTCTGATTTATTATCAAGGGTGCACAGAGTGGGGGTTGCTGAGAGATGCTGGGGTCTGGGTAGGATTCCCAGGGTAAGGGAAAACTTTCTTAGAAATTAGAAAGACAGTATATTTGATGGCAAAAATAAGTGGACCAATTTTTTTGTTTTTGTTTTTGTTTTTGAGTAGATCAGTTTGACAACAGAATTTAATCTAGATTTCCACATAGAATTTTGGAATCCTTAGTGATTTGTATTTTTGTCAACTTACTTTAATTTCCTGGGTAATTTAATTGAATTAATTAATTCTGATTTGTGTAGATAGTGTCATTACCTAACAAGGATTAATAAACTTTTTCCTTCATAATTAAGAATTATCTGCCTAAAACTAAGTGTTACCAACATCACTTCTTTTGGACAGAATACAGAGTAGAAAAAATGTTATTTATCACATAATATGCATTGGCATGCTTTCTTAATTTTATATTCTTATAGAAAATCACATCTTAAAAAATTCAGAGATTGAAGAAGCCAGTTCACCCTTCCTATGACCTGGTGGCAGCCATGCAGTGCCCTGAAGGAGAAACAAACCAATCGCCCTTGCTGGAGTCAGTAGAGACCATGCAGAGCCTGGGAGGAGTAACAAGAATCTAATTTACCCTTCCTGTGAGCCAACTGGTGTGCAGGCTGGGAGACAAAAACATCCCACATACCTCTACCTCTCATAAGCAACTGACTGATTTGGAGGATCGCAATCTGAGTTGATAGTAACTGAGATACCAAAACGACATGATGCTTATACTGTTTGATTGACTTTGCAGGTAGTCTGAGCACCTATTAAGAGGGTAACAATACACAATATAGCAAATATGAGAGATTTCCTTCTGTCTTGTTTTTGAAGTGCAATATTATTCTCACTGTTTTGCTTTGTTCCATTTTATTGCTTTGTTTTATTCAGTGTTGTGTTTTTGTTGGTATTATTCTCTTCTGTTTTGTTTGATTTTATTATGTCTTATGGGCAGCTGTTTTGAATATAACAAGAGGCATTATGGTAGCCATCATTGATTTCCTATTATCTAGTTTTGAAGTCCTATATCACTTTCTTTGTTCTGTTCTGATTAGCTTTATTCTGTTTTGTTTTTGTTTGGCTTCATTCTCTTTAAAATAAAAAAATTATAAAGAAAAAACATCAAATTACAAAAAATTCAGATAAATTTTGTGTTTTAATAGTTCATGCATATGTTACCAAAACTGCTTAACATGACAAATGATAACTTATGGCACATGTAAAATATTTTTTGATTGGCAACCTCTCATAACTAACCTTGAGGATACCTATGGAACTCAAAGTTGGAGAACACTCATCTAGATAGAAGAATGGCATCATTTTTGTATTTTTTACACTTACTTAAATGAATATTTGAAACATCAGTTGACTTGTAATGTGATTCCATGACACATGTATTGAAGGCTCACTATGTGCCACCTGTGTGCCAGTGCACAGGTCCTCACAGCCTGTGCCCATTCCAAGAGAGCTAACAGTAAAGCCTCCCACCCCACCAGACATCCATGTCACAGTCTCCTCAGGTACCTTGCTTAACCACACAGCTCTCTAGCTGCTCTCCGTGACCCAGATTTGCAGTACAAATCTGGAGATTTGTACTTCAGCCCACCTTCTCTGTGGAGAGTGACCCGTATCCTTATTGCCTCAAAGCCTGGTAACTGGGGAAGTTTCCTCTCATTGCTTTGCCACTTTTCAGTGGTGCTGTAAAAGTGGACACCTGCCTGAGGCAATCTGGGTCATAAATTCACTAACAATAAGTCTATATTCTTTTTTTTTTTTTTTTTTTGGTACCGGGGATTGAACTCACAACCTCATGTTTGTTAAGCAGGCACTTACACCGCTGAGCTAAATCCCCAGTCCAAGTCTATATTCTTCTACCCACAGGAAATGTTTCAGGGTATCATAGGTATAAGTTGAAGGAGAAATTATGACTACTCGAAAGGATTCACCCAGTAGATGCTGTAGCATTGGCCACAAACTCAGCTAATCTAGATTCATGCAGAGAGGGCGGCAGGGCACAAAGACTGGCATGTCCTCTAGTCCCTCCAGTCTATCCACATGCATTGGCTCACTCAGCTGAAGCCAGAGGAGAGGAGTTAGGTCAATGCCAGGGTTATAGGATAGTGTGCAAATGATGGGAAGAGGAGAGCAGGGAAGGGGGAGGAATTTATACGAGTATATATTTCCCCATCTCCTTTTCTTCTTTCCTTTGTCCTTTCCCATCCTCTTCTTCCTCTTCCTTTCTCCCTCTCTCTCTCTCTCTCTCTTTCTCTTTCTGTAACACACAGACACAGTTATACATATACAAACAGTAAAAGCATCTTATTAAATTACAAGATAAATGACGTTTGTTGCCTCCTAAGACTGCAAATGGGCAGTTAAAGATCATTAACACTGCCCTAAAATTTGGCTCTTCTGAAAATGACGTGGAGCTCCTGGATGTCTAAGAAGGAGACTTGCTTTTATAAGATATAGCTCTTTGGAATAGTAAGAGTCTGAAACGCGGTGTCTCAGTCTGGTGACTTGAAGTGCCTGTGGGGAAGCATTTATTTTAGGTGAAAGTCATTCTTCTGACAGCTTGTCTCATGGGAAGCCATTATCATCATCAACATATTTTAAAATTCTACAGCCATTCCCATTAGTCTAGAATCTTTTGAGTAATAAATAATGTTATGGTATCAGACTAAGAGCTGGTATGACTCCAAAGGCGATTGACTTTCAACAAGCATAATCAAAGTGAGTTCAAAAATCTGTCCTGGGTTAACCTAAATTAACAACAGATGAATGATTTCAAAGGACAGTTTAAAGGAGCAAAATGAGAAATAGCAAATAAGCTTAAATCTTAATGAAATTCTGAAAAAAAATAAGCCCTTACATTCTAAGTAAGTACTTTGATGACTACCCATAAAAAGCAACTGTAACTGAGTATAGATTTGTTGAGCAAAACACATTCTTTTATTTTATTTTTCCTCAAAAGTCATAGGAACTAATCAAATAGTGTTCTTAAAAGCAATTTATAAAAAATACTTAAACAAATAGAGCCTGGAAATAATAAATTGTGCCTATTTTGATATTGTTTGCATTATAAGGTATCTAAAGAATGTCTATGAAGTAAAAAAAATAAGGAGCTTGGACTTATAATATGGTAGAAAGCCTTGTTTTACATTAATTTAAACAAAGTCACTAGGTGAATTCACCTAGGTGAAACTAAGAATGATAGAACATTGAGCGTATAACTACTCATTCAGATAAAAGGCTCATAAGAGTAAAGCATTCTGGTGTGCACCAGAGTATGTCTAGAGCTAATAATGTACTATTAGTTTCAGAAAGTTAGAAGAAAGGATATTGAATGTTTTTACCATCAAGAAATAGTGCTGGGGATTTAGCTCAGGGGCATAAAAGCATGAGGTTGTGAGTTCGATCCCCTGTACAGAAAAAAAAAAAAAAAGGAAATATTTAAGGACATAGATACACTTATTCTTATTTTTTTTTAGTTTTCATTTTTTTATTAGTACATGTTAGCACTAAATTATGATTACACACTCATGTTTATACCCTGATTTCTGGAAAGGAAGATCAGAGTAGAGCACTTGCCTAGCACATTGGTGGTCCTGGGTTCAGTTCCCTACAATGCACAAAACAGGAGTTACACAATGTAAATAACTATTAAGACATCACATAGTGTCCCATAAATATGTACAGCTTTTATGTTTTTAGGTATCAGTTAAAATAAATGTGTTATTATTGTTTTAAACACTTGACCAATGCATGCATGTCTTCAAGCAGTAGAAAGCTGTATTTCCACCATGGCCCATACCCCTTTCAAGTTATTATCTGGAAAAGTTCATGACTGTAAAAGAAGTTACTATTTGTTTCTACCAATATCTGACATAGGTCCTGAATTCCTTTTCCCAGAGCATTTATTACAAAATACCTTACATCTGTGCGTATATACCTTCTCCACCTCAGGAGGGTCTCAAAGACCTGGAAAACATTATGGGGTACCACCCTCTCTGTGAGAAGACAGAACCCTAACTTCTATATGGGCAGCTCTCAAACTCAGCAGCCTATTCACACATCTACTGGCCAACCCCTACTTTCTGCTGAGACCCACTCACTCCTCCCTTTACCTCATTCTATTTCTGAGCATCCAGTTGCCTCTATGCATGTTGCAAATTGGAGTGGAACTCCGTTTTTTGGCATACTGTCAGTATTTCAAAATACCACTTCTTACATAGATTTAATTAACATCCACCTTTGTTTATTTTTGACAAAAAGATCCCCAGGATTCTTGAGAGGGCCCTCTGTAACCAGAAGTCATAAAATCTTCTCCATCAAAATGTTTGTTAAGCAATTTTGTCTTCCCATGCTAGCCACTTTAAGTTTATCAAACTTCAGAAGCAAAATATAAAAATAAAAACACAAAATCAGTCTTATGAATTCTGCATCCAATTTATAAAGTGCATGCTATTTGCAAACAATCTTCCTATTCATTTGGAGGAGCAGGAGAACCTGAGTAGGGTTCTTTGGGACTATTTTTTGCACAGACAAAAACAAGTTAATTACAGAGGAAAGGCCTGAGAATGTTTTACCATCTCCCTGAACTTGGCACTTGGATGAAATAGTGTCCCCCTGAGATTTTAAGCAGTTTTAAGTCTCAGTAAAATGTAGAAAATCATCTCATTTATAAGGGATGAAATAAGGTATTGTGATAATGGAAAATGGTTGATAAGAAATTGGATTTAAATTACCATATAAAGTTTCTAAATAGCTTTGTCAAGTACAGCCAAACATTTGAAACATCTCCACTTTCCATCTGCTAAATGTGTAAGAGACATTTAGGAGTAAGAAAACACCATGGCATTGACAGAATGCTGTCCTGGGACTGGGAAAATCCTACCTTACAAACTCTAGTACTCTGTATACTCCTGACCCCATCTGACCCCATACCCCTAGCTCACTGACCTTCAGATGGTTGGATGGTGTTCAGTTCACAAACAGCCCTTTCACACTGGGGCTTCACACATGCTGTTCCTTTATATGGAACAGTCTGGCCCCATGCTTCAAGCAGTAACAAACATTTTCCTTCTAGCATCAATTCAAAGCTCATTTTAACTTATGCTCTTCCATAAACCCAGCTAGGCTTCCTGCCTAGGGTTCTTTTGTGAGCTACTCTTTCAACTGCAATCTTGTTTCAAAGTATGTATTTAGCTATCTCCCATTCTTGTAAACTGTGAGTTTCCTGAGGGAAGGAAATATGCCTAAATTTCTCATAATTGTATTCACCAGACTCAAGTATATGAAAAGTAGTCAATAGATATTTATTAGGAAAGAAGGAAGTACTGAATAATAAGTTTGAATGTATATGATAGGATCATAAAGTCATACCTGAATATGAAATACAATACACAGAGCAATTTATATGGAGATAATACAAGAAAAAGATGTTTAGACAAGATTGCCACCTGCAGACTTACATTTTCATAGGAAAAATTTTATTTAGACTTCTGTTGCTGTGAGAATTCTATGTAAGAATAGCATTAAGTCAATTTATATGCAAAACAGAATAGAATTAAACTTACAATAAGGGTGGAGAAGTAGTCATAGCAGATTTGAGAGGGGGAAAACATAACAATAATCAGAGCTAGGCAAGTAATAAAGGGATAATGATAAAAGACACAATTGTCTTTTCTAATCCCAGCATCACAAATAGGAACAAAAAAGTGTTAATTAGCAAAGGAAAAACTAACAAATCTTCCTAAAACACTCAATTCATCTACTTCATTAAACAGATTAAAACGGAGACTAAATCACCACCACGTGATGGGCTGGGCGGTCAGTCAGTCCTGAGTCCCTCAGCTCCGGTGTCCTGCGGGCTTCAGAGTGGAGAGGCTGACTGTGGGATGCGGGTTCAATGAAACTCCAACTGCGGCAAACAGCGGGCTTCATTGTTCCTGAACCCTGTTTCAAATTTGCCATACTTCTGCAGATTATGCCTCCTAATTAACTGTTTACTTTCTTCCAGAGAGTTAGAATTATTCCTGGTACCATGAGAAAAATAAGTTAACATTTATTAATATAATGGCCATTATATTGAGTTCTACTGTTCGTGCATGATTTCTTTACTATAATTCTACTAGGTCTGAGCTACTATGGTTTTCCTTTTGTCTATGAGGACCCTAAAATTCGAGAACTTTAAAACATTACCAAAAATATGTGGACAAGGTTTTTCTGAATATAAAGTATGAAAACACAGGGCAGTATTTGAGTTGTAGTTGATACTTTTGCGGGCTTTTGAAGAATTAATGAGCAAGTCCATGGAAACACTGAATGCTTGAGAACTGTATTTACATATACTCTTTCAGTACATCAAGATTCCTGTATAACTTAGAGCATAGAAAAATACAGATGTGAGTTGTGGTTTTTTTAAAATTTTATTTAAAGAGAAAAAAAAACAAACAAAACAGAATAAAGGATAACAACAATACAGAATTCCAAGGAAAAAGGGAAAAGAACCAAAAAAAAAAACCACTAAGAAATCATTACTTGACAAATTACATATTGACATCTTAGAAATAGTTGTTCAAATTACATAATTAAAACATGCAAAGTATACATTCAAACAGTGACGCTGCTAACAGTTTTGCTCCATGATCTGACAAAAACAGCAATATGGTCATCCATCTTACACACTCAAACATACATGCAATTATATCAAAAGGGTAAAATTAAATACAACAAAACAGAACAAAGTGGGTCACAAGAAAGAAATATAAGAGATATAAATTTCAAAGCTAGGCAATCAGAGATATTCACTCTATCTATTGACTCTTGTTTTCTTCCCAATAGTTGTCCATATTGTCACATACAAGGAGTTCACTTGAAACAACATAGTATGGAACTGATCTAAGCAGTATGAGGAGGGCGTTTCAGATCTTCAAGACCAGACAATAGAGAAGCCAAGAATGGCTGTCATAGTGTCTCTCATTCTCTTCAAAACATCTGTCCACACCTTCATGTGTGTTTAATTTGAACAGAACAAAACAAGCTAAAATCACTTTGAACAAAGAATGATAGTATTGCTGGATTGCTGAGCTGTGTTTTTTAAGAAAAGAGCATGCAGATGATAAGTGAGGAAGCCAAGTTCACAAATATCTATGTAAAAGTGAAATTATCATAACGTATCCTTTACTCCTTCCAGGCTCTCAGATGTTAACCAAAACATGCTTGGTTAACTAGCTGTGCCTTTTAAGCCATTTAAAAATCTATGGGTATGGTATAACCCAGACATATTTTTGTAAAAGTGTCAGCGTAATATTCTGTACCTAATGTTTTCACCAAACTTTAATTCAGTCAACATAAAACTAATCATGCTGATCAATTTAAGGATACTAGAGAAAAAGTGAAGATGGGTGACAAAGGCATACAGAGTCACAGGCGACCAGGAAATATTCAAAGCAATTAAAAGCATTCTTTTAAGTAGATAGATGATATAGATATAGATATAGATATAGATATAGATATAGATATAGATGTATATATTGGCCATATACAATAAATAGATTCATTGTGAGGGACTGTACATGTACACATCACATATTGATCTTGTTTACTTCCCCTTCTCTTTTCCCATCCCCCTAGCCCCAGTACTCCTTCCCATTTCCACAGAATCTTTCTCTCTTGTTCCTGTCATCTATCTTTTATTTTGCCTCAGAAATTGTTTATCTTTTAGGTTGCAGCTCAGAAATCTCCTTGAGTAGAAATAATCCAGGTACAAATTGGATCTCAAAATAATAATAATCATTGCTTTTATTCACCAACGATAATGTAGCAAATACTCTGCATATTTTGTCTCACTTAATTTGCACAAGAGAGATTTATATACAGTTAGCCATGTTTCAGAGAAGGAAATTGATACTCAGTGGGTTTCTGAGCTGGTAGGAGCTCAGAAGTGAGTTGGCAGGGATTCAGCCTCGCCCTGACTGCTTCAGAGCAGAACACAGCTACCATCCTTTTCCCCTGCACACCTTCCTTCTGGTAAAAGACTTCAGAGCCTGACTCGATCCAACTTGCTGCCTGACAAGTCTTTTCCTGTGTGGGCCTGTATCAGTTTTACTTGGGTGGCACAGTCACCTCAGAATAAGAAATTTTTCATCCTATGACAATCCACTTTGTTAATTTCGTTATTCTTGGGCTCTCAGTTATCTAAGAGAAAGGAACAGCCTGTATTTTCAATCATTTCAATAGTCATGGAAGCAAATTCACAACTAAGCTAGTTAGATGTACCCTAGATGATCTCATCAAAACTCCTATTTAACTTGTGTTAGAATGTAAATAATTATTAATTCAGTAGGCATTGATTTCTTTACCCTTAAAAAAATATAAAACCACTGAAAAGAAGATATTCCATTCATGAATTTCCGCAGCCTGCCATGCAGGAGTTGGAAATTTCTTACGAAGGACATCAAGTGACTCTAGCTATTTCATTTTTCAATATGAAATCCCAGATACAAAATAATTCATAATTTCAAGCCTGTTTTATTACCATCATCACAAGAGTTTGCTAATGAGAAGAACATCTTAATCAGGAAGAAATCTTCTTATTGAGTGAAGCTGTCCTAGAACTGAGAGAAAATGGAAATTCAGTGAAAAGAGATCCTATAAGGGAAATCTCAGGAAAAGGACAGGAAGAAAAGGCAAAATGAGTGACTGCAAGATTGCCTGTACCCCGGAGAGGGAGTAGAACGTGGCCATGAATGTGGCAGAGGTTTGTATCAGAGATCTGTGTTCCAATACTCGTTATGATGCTCTAGAGAGTGACTTAACATCTGGCACCTTATGAACTTTACCTGTACAGTGTGGACAACTACTTCACTTGTTTGTTATAAGGATTAAATGAGCTAAAATATAAAAGTACATCACTCCAAACCTATCTCTCATCTAGAAAGAATTCAATAGACAATGAAAACAAAAGCTAAAGATACTTGATGTCAATTTACAGAGTATCAAAACAGAGATCTTATCAATACGTGCTAGGCTTTAAAAATTACAATAAATATTTTAAGATATTCTTAATGCAATACATTTCAAATCTTACTCCCAAAATAAACTAATCAGTGTTCTAAGAAAGTCAATTTACCTTCAAGAAGAAGAATTTCCTTGAAGTATCCCATTTGCCTTGAACACTTACAAATTATTGTAGAAATACTGCATATATTCAATGAGGAATAACAGACACTATCAATGACAAATGTATCATAATCTTTAGTTTTCACATAATAAGAATTCTAGATATAAACAGAGGTGAAAAGGCAGATTCGTGATGTAAAATTAGCAGCTGGCAGATTGAACAAATAAAATTACAGGACCCTGAAGATAATAGAGCATACATACATTTTACTGAATCTTTCCCTCATAGTACAATGAAAACTTCTTGACATTACATATAAAATAAAAATAAGGAATATAGTAATTCCATATACATATATATATTCAAGAGAAATTAAAATCAATATGTCAAAGAGACATTGCATTCTCATGTTCATCGAAGCTTTATTCATAAAAGCCAAGATGAAATCACCTTAAGCATCCACCAATGCATGAATGTGGCACATACAAGATGTGTGATGAGATACTCTTCAGGAGAAAGATCTCTCATTTGCAACAGCATAGATGAGTCTGGGGAACAAGATAAGTGACATAAATCAGACACAGAAAGGCAAATCCACATGATCTCACAAATGAAATCTAAAAACGTTGAGTTGATAAAAATAGAGAAAAAATGTTGCTACTAGGGCTGGAGAGGAGCAGTGGATTGGGAAGATTTTGGTAATAGGATTAAACTTTTCAGTTAAACAGGAAGATCATGGTTAAGAGATTTGCCTTACAGCATAATACCTATAGGATTCATATCAGTGCATTCAATTCTTGAAAAATCCTAGAATTTTAAGGGTTCTGATCACATAAATTGATGTGTATATGAGGTAACAGTGTCAATTGCTCAATTTAGACATTCCACAGCATATACATATATCAAACCAATGCAATGTACATTATAAATACAATGCCATTAATTTTTAAAAATAAGAATGTTTAGATCACTTTAAAAACAATAGACAAAGAAAGACTCTGACATGAAAAAGAATATAGATCAATTATAAATATTGAACCTAAAGAAAAACACAATGGTAAGTTTCTGAGACATATTTATATTTTTAAAAATGACATTGTCTGAAATTCAGATTTAACTTGGTGTCATATTTTAGAATGTGAAACTAGGTTCCTACCATGATTCTGTTCCTTCATCTTTCATGCATATGGCTTCCATTTTCAAAATTCACCAGAAGTTTAAAGCCAGTTATTATTACATGCTGGAGGGTGGGCGAGTTAGAAGACAGTGAATTTGAGCTCTGTGTCTCTCCATTGCATCCCAAAAGGCTGGCAGCTGGAAGCAAGTGACTTCACCTGTGAGCCCCTCTATTACGTCCCGGATGGTGGGGCCAGCTGAAAGACAGTGAGTTTGTTCTTTGGACCTCTTCAGGTACTGCCCTGGAAGGTGGGGCTGGCTGGAAGAGTATAAGACTGACAGAAACCCCAAGACCCAGGACAACAGCCCAACACACAGATGCACGCACACCTTCAGAGGGCAAAGCATTCAGCAAAGCCGGGAAAGTGGAAGCATATGAAGCAGCATCAAGGAGACAGCAGTTGGGCTCTGGGGAACTCCACTGACCGAGGCCAGTTCCAGCCCACACATCCAAAGGCCAAGATCAGCTCCATAGCCAGTACATCTCTGGGATATAACATGGACATTAACACAGAACTGTAAACACCAGAAGAAGGTAGGTTCTCAGGATAGCTGTAAGGAACCAGCTACATCTGGAGGACATCCCTGAGGAACGGACATCTCCTTTCCTCCTTGAGAGAGGCCTCAGTGCTAGGGTTAGAACTACATATCACAGGATGTTGGCAGGCATCAACATGGAAGAGAAAGTAAAAGAAAAAAGAGAAGGTGGAGAATGGCAAGATACAAAGGTGGTGTGTGGAGACAGCACAAATGCCATAACAATCCTAGAGATATATGTACATAATACAGGAGCACCCAACTCTATAAGGTAGTTATTGGTAGACACAGAAAATCAGATGAGCAATAACACAGTTGTAATGGAAGGTCTCAATACCCCATTGTCACAGAAAGACAGATCAGCTGGACAGAAAATACACACACACACACACACACACACACACATACAATCAGAGCTGAACCAAACCTGTGAACAAATGGAGTTAATAAGAAAAAGTCTTACCCTGAGGCCATGTTACCATTGGGGGAGCATCTCCAAACACTCCAGGGACCCTAGATCAGAGGAATCTGGGTTCTTAGTTCAATTCACTACACCAAGGGACTGGCAGCTAATGCAGGAAGCACCCGGCATGTAACGATGAGCTGATTCAGAGAAACGCAGGAAAATGTCAAGAGGAAGGAGCAAAATACAATCTCAGGCCTCCAACCCACACAGAGCAAGTTCAGGAGACACAGACATAGTAGAAATTAGAAGTCACACAGCTGAAATTTCTGAAAAGATAACAACTGAAGTAAGGAAGCAACGTAGTTTT
>PVJX010046332.1:0-12348 GCA_004027295.1 Dolichotis patagonum | reverse complement strand
TCAGCTGCGGGGTTAGTGACCAGGACCTGTTGGGAGGCGCAGTGCCCTTCTGATTTCCACAAGCTGCTTATGCAATTAGGCGTACGTGGCACAGGGGCTCTGGGTGGCTCACTTCAGCACCGTGAGCCTGTTTCTCTGTCTGTGAAATGGGGCTCTGATGTACCCAACTTAGGGCCGTGGTGAGGATGGAGGGAACTGATGCAGGTGATGTGTGTAGTAGGTGCACAATAAACATTGGCCATTACTGCTATAATGTGCGTGGATACAAAAGACAGAAAGGCCCCCTGCTTCTTCCAGAGGAGGAGTTTGGGGACAGTTGAAATGAGCGACCCCACCATTCCCTTTCTTCCCGGCACCAGACATGTTACAGGCACCCAGTGCACTTAGGTAAGTCACAGGAAAGAGTCTGCAGGTGGATGCTGTTCCCTGCGTAGAAAGGCAGCCATAGCTTGAAGACCATCTTGGAAAAGAGGCGCTAAAAAGCAGCAATGGCCTCTGGGAGCCTTGGAAGGAAGGAAGGTCAGCACAGCTTTCATTTGGCCTAGTGGTCACCTGTCACTGCTGGAGTGTGAGCCTCAGGCTTCCTGTCCTTGTAGCGGGGAGGTGGCTGGCAGCATGGGTGATTCAGGTAGCGCCTGATCTGGCTGCCTCCTGGAGGCAGGCAGCACCAGCCCTGCCTTTCTGGGGCTCGGCCTTTTGGGAGTGTGGAGTGGTGGTAAGAATATTATAAGCCATTTAAGGAGTGATGTGGAAACTGAGTCACAAATGCTCTCTCCCACAATGAACTGTGCTTATTATAAAATAACCACCTCATGTTGGCTAGCTCCTAACTTTTGCTTATTATTATTTTTTCCTTGGTGCTAGGGCTCCAACCCAGGCCCCCGCACATGCTGGGCAAGCATTCCACTTCCGAGCTGTATGCCCAGCTCTTTCTATTTCTCATTTTGAGACAGTCTCACAACGTTTCTCAGGCTGGCTTGCAGTGTGTGATCTTCCTGCGTGCTGCTGGAATTACAGGTGTGCACCACCACATTGGGGTCAGTGTTTTAAAGGAACTTTGCACGCAGTGTCTTGCTTAGTCCTTTGGTCAGGAGCTAGCCACGCACGGTTTTGCACGTGAGGCAACAGACTTGGTGAGAAGAAGGTAAACACAGCTGGCAGCCTGGTTCTCCCCTGGGCCCTCGCACTGTGGGCTCAGTGTCCCTGAGGTTTTCCCCAGCTGGGGTGGGACTGGCCTCCCAGAGGTGGAGATCTGATCTGTGTGGATGCTCTGGTCAGCACGGGAGCTAAAAGCGAGCTCAGTGCGTTTCGATGACCCCGCGCAGTGGTTGGCTTTATAAGCCGGAGCGACCATTTTCGGGAGACACTTTTCCTCTGCGGGGAAGACCTGAGCTGTTCCGAGGAGCCTGACAACCCTCTCTCCGTCTGGTTGTAGGGAACATCGAGTATAGCTGCCCGGCCACCAACGAGTGCGAGATCACCAAGCGGAGGCGCAAGTCCTGCCAGGCCTGCCGCTTCATGAAATGCCTCAAAGTGGGAATGCTGAAGGAAGGTAAGAGCCCGCCCACAGCACGGCCCGGTGGCCCCTCCCACTAGCAGGGGCGGGGCTGCACACATGCGCATGCGTCTTGCAAGCCCACTCTGCATCCGGGTTAAGGTCTCTCCAGGGTGCCGCGCTTCTCCCCCACATGGTGCCCAGCACCCTCCAGCCTATAGCTGCACGTTCTGAGTGTAGCTCCCCGCACACTTGAGATGGCATGGAGCTCATTTTTAGGCAGCTGCTCTAGGTCCTCTTCAGCTTCACCTCTTTCTCTTCTTCCCTGTCTTCCCCTCTTCGCTTTTCTAAGTCTAGGTTTAAACTTGTGATTTTCCTGCCTCAGCCTCCCAGCTGGCATTGCCCGATGTGTGCCACCATGCCTGCCTAGCTTTTGATTTCCCTTCGGAGCTACTCAGTTTGAAGAACCTTGTTCAGTGCCATTTTGGGGGGTGTTAGTGTTGGGGTAAGTTTCCTCCTTTATCTGGCTTCCAAGGGGAGCCCCTTTGTGTCTGCAGGAGCACTCTTCAGGGAAGAGACCTGAATTAATGATGCATCTTTAGTAGGAAGAGTTGAATCTTCATGCCATAGACTTTGGAGGCTCCCCCTTCCCTTTCTGTTCTAGGTCCCCTTTGTACCTATACAGCTCTTGAAGTGAGTTCAGAGTTACCCTTTTTGTCTACATAGCTGGCTTTTGTTTTGTTTGGCTTGTTTAGACAGGGTTTGGCTGTGTAACTGAAGCTGGTCTTGAACTCACTGTGTAGTCCAGGTTGGCCTCATACTCACAGCAGTTCTCTTGCCTCAGCTTCCTGAGTGCTGGGGCCATGCCCAGCAGCTTTCTGGCTTTCAGAATATATCTCATTAGTCACTTAATTTAACCCCTTCTTGATGACGACACCTGCTTTCTTGAGGGTTCCACCAAGGAAACAGCCCCCTTTCTAGGTTAAAACTGAGCCGTGTTAGATTTGCTGAAGGGCTACATGTTGGATCTTCATCTTTTTTTTTTCTCCTTCAGTGATGGGGATCAAACCCAGGGCCTAGAGCGTCCTAGGCAAGCACTCTACCACTGAACTGCAGGTCCAGCCTGGGGCTGGCTCATTTTGACTCTTCACGGTTTGAGTGAGAGCGTGTTTGTACACTTACGTGGTACTAGAGATTGAACCCAGGGTTTTCACACTGACTGAACTGCATCTCCAGCCCTTTTTCTTTTTTATTTTGAGACAGGGTCTTGTTAAGTCACCAAGTTATTTAAGCTGAACTCAAACCTGGGATTCTCCTGCTTCAGCCTCATAGAATGCTGTGATTACAGACCTGGGCCCCCACGCCTGACTGGCTTGTCACAGTTTCAAGCTTGCTGGCCTGTAGGCTGTGAGCCAGCTAGCAGCTGAAATGGGTCTCTTGGCTCCCACAGTGGGCTCTTTCTGCTCCTTTAGAGCCCCCAGGATGAGGAAACAAGCATAAGGGTGTGTAGAGGTGAGCCTTCCTGCCCTCGCTGATGCCCTTGGAGGGATTCCGGCTCTTGCCACCTTGCTCTGCAGGCTGGGCGTGAGGATGTGGTCAGGCTGGGGCCGGCTGTACAGGGCCTCTCCTGGCTGGAGTGTGCGGCCTCTGAGGAACTCAGAGTGGAAGGAAGCCTCGTTGCCAGTGCACCTCTGAATTTTAAGGGTGACAGAAGGGCCCTGTGTGGCTGGGGCAAGATGCCTTCCTGGCCACATACCGTCCCAGGACAGCTGGGCGGGAGCACCGTTGCTCACTCCCTGGGCTGTGCTGAAGCTCTCAGTGCTGGGAAAGGAGGCCATGCTCTAGTGCCCCCCAAAGGGGCACATGTCGGAGGGCTGCCTGGCAGGAGAGGGAGTGTCTCAGTGTTCGGCTGACGCGCAGTGCTGCGATACCAGGAGTGACACTCATAAGAGAAACAGGACAGACAACAGGTGTCTGGGGATGATGGCATTGAGATCGAGCAGAATCAGGGCTGAACTGCGTGATCCCTGCCCCTGCTGTAAGTTGTCCTGTGGTTGGCAACTTCTGGCTAAGGTGACACCCAGTTATTCTGTCCTCTGGGCAGATGTGCTGATCCGGAGAAGGCTGGTTTAGCAGCTCTGCCTGGGACAGTCACCAGAACATTTTCCTCTGGTGCTGGTGGCCCAAATCCAAGAGGGCCCAGATGACACAAAGGCTCCCGATTGCGGGAGGCAGAGGCCTCTGGTGAGCGGCCCGCTGAGCCCTGGCAAGATCTGGGATCTGCAGCTCCGCGGGGACCGGCTCCCCAGAAGCCAAGGCCTCTTCAGGAGCCTGGGTCCCTGCCAGCCAGCACTTGGCAGCCTCGGGGCTCTGCCTTTGTGTGGCTGTCCTCCTGGCTCTGCACACAAGGCCGGGCCCCTGGGACAGCTCAGGTGCCAGTCTCTCGCTCGCTCTCTCTCTCTGTCTTCCCTCCGCCTTCTCCGGGGCTGCTTCCAGCACAGGGTCCCATAGTGGTCCCTGGGCATTGGGATCCCTAAGTCTTAGTGAAAAGGAAGCATGTGAATGTCACCTACTGTCTTCCTCTTTTACTCAGTACCTTGAGATCCTCTCTCTCTTATATTTTGAGATACGGTGTCACTGTGTATTCCAAGTAGGTCTAAAATCAATGTGTAGCCCAGATCTTCCTGCCTCAGCCTTCTGAGTGCTGGGATTACAGCCATGCACCACCACACCCAGCCTCTGTTACTTTTTCTTTCTTTAGTAAAATAATCCGGGACTTGTCCCACCAGTTACTTGGACAAGGGTCAGATGTGTGGCTTCTTAGGTCTCGGGGACCTAAGTTTGTTAGATTCCTCAGCCAGGTGGGGACTGAGCCGGGGTCCTTTAGGCTTCCCACAGCAGGCTTATGGATGTCCATCCATAAACAAATCCAAGATATGGAAATCTGTATTTTCAGGGGAAAAAGTAGTTTTGCTCTTTCTATACAAACTTGAGTATGAAAATCTGCACTGGGTTGGGACTGGTGGCTGCATTCTCTTCAGCTCTGGGTGCTCCTGCTTCGAGGGGCTGCTCCTCACACCCACAGGCCTCCATTCCCCTCCCTAACAGGGATGTTAATACCTCTCTTATCCATTGCCTGCTAAACATGAGTGTCCGAAGGGACAGCTCCTCCTGGCAGAACCCACTGTGGCATCGCTTTGGCCCATCAATTCCTGGGAACATTCAGGTTAGATTCAAAGGTAGCTTCAGCGGAGTGTAGCGGCAGCACCCCGGCAGGCTGAGGCAGGAGGATCAAAAGTTTGAGGCCAACCTGGGCAGCATATAATCTCACCAAGATGCTGACTCGAAATTAAGTAAATAAATAAAAAGGGCTGACATGCAGCTCAGTGCAAAGGTCCTGAGTTCAACCCCAGTACAAGGGGCGGGGCGGGGGAGGGGAGATAGTCTTTTCAGTATTCTGCTGCTGTGTCCATGATGCAAATGGGTCTCCAGCTGCCCTGATTGTCTTCCTGGGTTTCCTGGTGAGAATCTTAGAAAGTGGTATTGTTGTGCACTAGCCCCCTTTCTGGGTTCTAGAATCAGGATGGGGGGATCCCCCAGTATGAGCTTCACAGCCTGGATAAAGTGTGGATTGACTCAGCCTCCAATCCTGAGGGACCCTGGAAACCTTGTTTGCTGCCTTTCCCAGGGTGCTCCCCACGTCTTCAGTACAGCACTGGATTTCAGCCACTTTTCCTGGTCAGTTTGTTCTACAAACTTCACCTTCTCCTCTCCCGGCTTCGCTTCTGGCCTCTGGGGCTGCTCCTCCCCTCCCTCCTCTCCTGAGCCCCTGCCTGCTGCTCCCCAAGTGTTTTCTAAGAGATATTTGATTTCAGTGAGAGCTGGGCTGCCATCCATGCGTTGTGCACTCACTGTCTCTTTGTGCTTGTCGGGAAGGTGGAGGGCTCCTCCGGGGATTCTGGGTAATTGGGTTAGTGGCCAGCTCATGTCAGGAAATTAAAAGGAGGCCCTGATCAGGTTTCTGCTGCATGGGATTTAATGGCTTTGTATTTATAGAGTATTCTGCCTCTAGCCCATGCCAGAAATACCACTTTTCTGGCCCTGTGAATGAAGAAAGAGAATAAGAGATGACTTGTCTTTAAAAATTCTTTCTCCTTTCCATAACACATTAGTGTTTTGAAACAAACCCCAGCTCCCTGGCACTTCAGAGAATAGTGCTGAACCACAGCTGGAGAACTCTAATGTATGCCTGTGTCCCCAGACCGCTTTCTGTCCTGCACATGTGCAGTGCCCCCCATTGCATCTGACAGCGCACACGATCTTCTCCTGTGCCCTGCGGGAGATGAGGGTACTCAGTCTTTACCCCTGCTCACGAGGGGTTTGGTGTCGGGGCTCTGGAAAACAGGTTCAGGCGTCACTTACACCTGATAAAAACCCAGCTGCACATTTTTGAGCTCTTTGGGCACGATGCTTGGACTTCTTTATGCTTCTCTTTCCTTCTCCATAAAATGGGAATATGAGTGACCCTTTTCCCCATCTTCAGGGATGCCTCTAGGGTTGTACCATGAATGCTGATTTTGATCGTTGATCTTGAGATAGATATTCGTCATCATGTTGTAACATTGATTTTCTTTTTATTCCATTTTTAATTGACAAATAAGTGTGTATGGCTGTGGGGTACAATATGATATTTTGATCTATGTATAGAAGGGTCAAGCCAGTGACCTCATTAAAAATTTTTTTGTGGTGAGAACGTTAAGCATCTATTGTAGCAATTTTGAATATGCAATATATTATTTATTTGCTGTGACCACCAGGTATAGTGCAACAGATCACTAAAACTTACCCTTCCGGTCTAACTGAAACTTTGTACCTTTTGATCTGCGTCTTTCCTTTCCCCATCCCTTACTGATTTTCCTGTGATCCAGGAAGCAGCTTCTTACCCCTACAGCCCCTCTATACTTTGGTTCATGATCTTGCTTCATATTTTCTTGAGACAATAAAATCAGCAATAGTCAAATGGGAAATTTGTCCCCTCGCTTCCCCGTCCCCCCTCTTGTCCCTCCACCCTCCTGCTGGGAATGGAACCCAGGGCCCCGTGCTTGCTAGGCAAGTGCTCCCCCAGAGCTACACTACACCCCAGCCTGCCTTAAAAATTTTCATTTTGAGACAACAGAATCTCACTAAGTTGTCCAGATTGTCCTTGAACTTGTTTGTGGTCTTCCTGTCTCAGTCTCCTGAATACTTGAGATTATAGGCACGTTCACAAATGTGCTTTTGTTGTCCTATTCTAAAAACAAAATTAAGTTTGAGACCCTTCATCTTCATCCAGATATAGCCACCTTATCCCATGCTCCATTCATCAGAATTTCCCAAGGACCACAGCATTTGCTGTATTCCTTTCCATCCTCACCACCCCACCCTATTATTCACTCTTAAAAAAAAATCCTTTAAAAAGCAAACATGGAAGGTGGGCACCTGTAATTCTTGCACTCCAGAAGCTAAGCTAAAGCAGAATAATTGTGAGTTCAAGGTCAGTCTGAATTACATAACAAGATTCGGTCTCATAAAAACAAGAATAATAATAATAATAATAACAATAACAATAAACCATTGGGTGGGTCCAGAAAAATAATAGTATGTGATATTAGATAGAGTAAGGCTACCTTTCTGTAATAAACAGACTACTTTTCCACCACTGAAATGAACAACCTAGAATGGTAGAAGTTTAGTTCTCTCTCATTTTGAGTGAAATAGTTGAAAGACTGTGGTAATCCGGGACTGGTTGGCAGCTCTGCCATCTTCAGCCTGGGCTTCCACCTGTGCTTTCCACCTCAAAACAGCTGCAAGGAAGAAGTCTACTCCAGGTCATTTGTAGGGCACACAGTCTTTCCAGTCACAGCGCATTGAAACCTAGTCACATGGCCACCCCTTTCTGCAAGGGATGCTGGGAATTGTAGTCTTCACTTAGGATGCCATGTGGCCAGCTGAAACTGTTGGTGTCGAAGAGAATAACATAGAAGGCAAGTATTGTTTGTACATCAAGCATAAAGAATGCTGATACCTCCATCCAATATGAGACAGAGAAAAGCACCTTTATTTCAGAGATTTCCTTATGCGCATTCTCATTTTCATCCTTTTCTTCTACCCTCCAAAGTGACCACTATCTTGGAATTTGCACTATATTCACCTTGCCTTTCTTTATAACTTTACTATCTATTTGTTTTGTTTTGTTTTGTTTTGTTTTTTTGAGACAAGGTTTTGCTATGTAGCCCTGGAGGCCTTAAATTCAGTCTTTTCCCTTCAGCCTCCCAAAAGCTGGGATTACAGGCATGCACCACTAGGCCTGGCAGTTTTGCTATTTGTAATTTAATGATTGGGGGGGGTTGTTTGTTTTAAATGAAATTATGCTACGTTTTCTGTATTGTGGTTATTTAATATTTTTGAGATGAAAGCTTGTTGTTGATCCAGACATGATGGTTCATGTTCTAATCTGGGTACTTGGGAGACGGAGGCAGAAGAATGAACTGTGTAGTGACTATCTCAGAACAAAACAACCCTGCTAGTTGCATGGTGCTGTAATTCATTTAATTTTTATCTCTTTCTTCCTCCTTCCCTCCCCTTCCCGCCAAACTGGGAATGGCACCCCAGGCCTTCATACTGAAATATATTCCCAGTCTCTCTGACCTGTTTTGGAACAGGATCTCACTGAGTTGCCCAGGCTAGACTTACATTTTCAGTCCTCCTGTCTCAGTCTCCCAGAGTCCTGGGATTACAGGTGTGTGCCAGCCCCCACAGCCAGCTTCGAATTTGTCTGTGCACAGCAGAAGTCAGTAACCATGTTAGGTTTTGCAGAGCTACACTACCACCATCCTAAGTGCTCCACGCTGCCGTTGTAATGACATGGTGCGTGATGAATGAGCAGGGCTGTGTTTGGTAGAAGATGCAGGAGGCTGGATTTGGCCCTTAGACCACAGTTTGCTAATGCGTGTGGTATAGAGTTGGTTCATGAGTTTATCTTTTCTATGGCTTTTGGGTTTCTGGGTTCTGTGGGTGCTGAGCAGGTTTCCTAGTTGTATGTATGCACTAGAGGAGTTCCAGGATGTATATCTTCAGCTATATGATACGGCATGATAGTCAACTGGTTTTGATTTAGTTGTACTGATTCTCATTTTCTTTTGTGATACTGGGTGTAGAACCCAGGGGCTTGTGCGTGCTAGGCAAATACTCTACCACTGAGCTGTATCCCTAAGCCTTTTTATTTTGAGTGAAGCTGAGTTGCCTAGGCTGGCCTGTCACTTGCCAGATTGTGCCACTCAACCCAGCTCTGATTGACACTTTTATCACCAGTATGCAGATACTGCAATTGCTCCACAGTGTTAGCAATGCTTTTTTTCTTTTTGCTAGTGTATATAAAGCTACTGATCAATATGTACTTTCTCCACAATGAGATCAGCATATCTCATGCATTTGTTAGCCACTGAGGGTTCCTTTTCTACTTTATTTTTTCTACTGATTGCAGAATATAATATATAATGCTATATAACATACTTACGATATGTCATTTTTCAGTTGTTAATGTAAAAATCTCCCCATTTATATGTCCCTTTATGGAATCCTTTGATAAATGGAAGTTAGCAAGCCTAACAAACTGCATACATCAGTCTTTTTCTTTGCTTTATGTTATCTGAAAAACTTTCTCTTTAGCTGTTGCTGTAAAGACACTTTTCCCTTTTCTCTCCCACACTTAGGTCTCCATCTCTGGGGCTGATGTTGACATTTTTATTGCTCTGTCTTTTGAGACAAGGTCTTGCTGTGTAACTCAAGCTGGCCTCAAACTCATTCATGATCTTTCTGCCTCAGCCTCCTGAGTGTTGGGATTATAGGCCTCTGGGTCATGATGGCCAGATTTTGGTCTTGATTTTGGTGAGATGCCCATCTCCCTACCCGCCCCACCTGTACCTTTGAACGTGCTCCCTGCCACCTCTGGGCCGTGAAGCCTGCCTGCTTCTTCTTTATGTGCAGCTCTCTGGCCTCTCAGCAGCATGCCCAGTGTTCCCTACGCCCTTTACTCATGGCTGCCCAGACCATGCTGGCCTCCTCTAATCCTTATCTCATTTCTGTGCATTTTAGACTTGCTGGCTCGCTCTGCCTCTTGCTGATCTTTATTTTTATTTATTTATTTATGTATTTACCATTTATATATATATAATTTTTTTTTTTTAAACAGGATCTCACTAAGGCCCAGGCTGGCCTTAAACTCATGACAGTCTTCCTACCCCAGCTTCCCGAGTGCTGGGATTATAGGCAGGTTCCTCCACGACCAGCCTTTCTTGCTGATCATTACATTTCAGAGCTATTTGAGTCTTGGAACCAGATCCTCTTCCCTGCCATCATCTTCTAGATTAGGAATTGCTAGGTACAGATGACTCCATCCCAGCCCCGGGGCTCCAAGCTTCCCCTGGCTGCTCAGATTCAATATCTAACTGCCCTCCTGGGCCCCGTAGGAGGAGGAGCTTGAGGTTGGGACCACCCTGTCTTCTCTACTGCCCTTCTTCACCCAGGGACATCGCCTTTCCCTCAGTCAGTGTCCAGAGTGTACATGAGATTCTCCTACGTTTTTTCTTCATCTCTGTGGTCACGATTCTGGAACCACTGGACCCTCACATGTCCTAACTAGATTTGTGATTTTGCTCTTGATCCTATTTCTTCCAAGCCCCGTAGCAGCCTGAAGATCTTTTTAAAGCAATGCGCAAGTCTGTTGTTTTGTTTTCCACCATCCAGCGGCTCTCCATTGACTTATAATAAAATTCAAATACTTCACCCTGCTCTGCCAGGCCCTGGAGCAGCCCCCTCCTGTCTCTTCTCTCCCTCTCCTGTCTCCTCTCTCTGGTCCACTCTGCTCCAGCCACATCTGCTCCGTTGAGACCCAAGCTTGACAAATGTCTTCCTTCTTAGGACATCCAGACTATTCCCTCTGCGCAGAATGGAATGCTTTTCTGAAGACTGGCTCCTTCTGGCCCCAGTTTAAATGCCATTATCTGAGAAAGACCTCCTTCCCCACCCCATTGTTTGCTACTGTATCTCCTTTATTCTTCATTGAACTTTTCCCAGTCTGAAATTACCTTGTTTTGTGCATTTGTTTGTTCTGGCAGCTTCTAACAGTTCTTTAAAAAACAAAGTCACTGTATGTTTGCAATACATAATAAACACACTCATCATGGGGAATTAGTACAGATAAAAATCACATCTTGATCCTTTTGTACTTTCCCATCAGCTCCCTTTCCAACTCCCCCATCCCCACATCCCTTTCCTATCTTTGCATAGTGTGTCTCTGTTTCCTATCATCTTTTATTCTTTAAATTGTTTATACTTTCAGTGTCTCATGTAAGAGAAACTGAGAAACCATGCCATGTTCAACCTTTCTTGTCTGATTTATTTCACTTAGCATTAAATCTTCAAGGTGTATCCATTTTCCTACAAATGACTCAAATTTATCCTTTATGGTTGAGTAGTACTCCATTGTGTATATTGTATTTTCTTTATCCATTCATCTCGTTGGTGGACATTTGGCTGCTTCCAAGATGGAGCTATTATGAGCTTTCAGCCGTGTATGTCAGCCATAGGGTGGGTCTTGGCTGCCTGGAGCTCATAGTTGAAAGGCTTTGAGGCACTGCTGGCATTTGGAGGCAATAGTGTCTGTACAGATTGGCAGTGGCCACCCCAGGCTAGGAAACAGAAGGTGGTGGCACAGACGACAAGTATTTGCCGTGCTTGAGCTGGCCCTGGCCCCCAGGACCTCACAGCTGGGAAATGACAGAGCTCAGTGGAGTGGAGTCTCCTTGGTAACGTCGTGGACCTGCCCATTTGAATGCCTTGGCTACTAGCAAAGCCCACAACTCCTCAGAGAGGAAGACACAAGGGGAGGCCAAGAAGTGACATGTCACTATTGGGTATACAGTTTGGGATGTTTTGGGGCAGGGACAGCACAGATTTATTGAAATGTCCTTCAGGACACCTCAGGGGAGAAGCATCCAGAGGACAGAGCAGAGGGACAGCAGATACTTGTCAGTAAGCAGAATGTTGGGGCCCTGTGTTACCTGTTGGGGGACCCAGAGCCCTCATAGCTGTGGCAGGAGCTCAGGAGAGTAGGGTGTGGTTCTCTCAGGTTACCCACCAAACTCACTGCCCTGGAGGAACCAGCTGTGAGATGTGTGGTGAGAGAAAGAGTCAACCTCTAGGTCTCCAAAGAAGAACACTGGTGAGGAAACAGCATTGAAGACCCAGACCTGGCATACAGTCAGAGTCATTAAAGGAACTTGGAGAAAATATCCATTCCTGGGCATCTCCCCAGACCTCCTGACTCAGAACCCGCCTTGGAGGCTTAGCCCTCGAGCGCGGGCAAGTTCTCTGATCATCCTAACAATCTGTGTTCTCCTGGACTGACAGTAATCCTGTAGTCATCTCCTTTGCATCGTTACACAGCTCAGATGAGATGGGTATGAACCTGCCTCGTAAACAGAAGCTTTGTGCAACGTGAACCTGTCCTATGGGCTGCTGTACGGGTGATGATGGTGGAGGGAGCTCTGGATGAGGGCAAGAGGGAAGTCTTGATCCTGAACACTGTGCAAGCTCAGCGGGGATCCTACCTGCCCCTTGCCCCAGACAGGAACTGGGGAGTGGGGGTGCTGGCCCTGAGGACTCTGCTCCTCCCACCGGGTCTAAGCTGCCCCTGGGGGAAGAGATGCGTGACGGGAGGGCAGCACCGCGACAGGCTCAGGGCTGGGGGCAAAGCCACACTGTGAAGCCCTGGCCATCTATTTTTAGTGCCTGGATATAAAAGAAAGAAACTT
>PVJX010046331.1:0-12336 GCA_004027295.1 Dolichotis patagonum | reverse complement strand
TCCATACTATATTGTTTCATGTGAATTCCCTGTATGTGACAATATGGACAACTATTTGGAAGAAAACAAGAGTCAATATGATAGAGAGTGAATATCTCCAATTGTTTAGTTTTGGAATTTATGTCCCTTACATTGCTTTCTTGTGATCCGCTTTGTTCTGTTTTGTTGCATTTAATTTTACCCTTTTGATATAATTGAATGTATATTTGAGTGGGTAACGTGGATGACCATATTGCTGTTTTTTTTGTCAGATCATGGAACAGAACTGTTAACAGACTCACTCTTTGAATGTCTACTTTTACATGTTTTAACTTTATAATTTGAACAACTATTTCCAAGAAATCAGTATGTAATTTGCCAAGTAATAATCTCTTAGGTTTTTTTGTTGTTGTTTTTTTCCTTATTTCCTTGGAATTCTGTATTGTTGCTACCCTTTATTCTGTTTTGTTTTGTTTTTCTTTTTTCTCTTTAGATTAAAAAAAAAGTCAATTTAAAGTGACTCAAGACCTAAATATAAAACCTGAAGCTATGAAATTTCTACAAGAAATCATAGAGGAAATACTTTAAGACACTGACATAGGCAATTAGTTTTTATAGGCCCTCTAAGGCTAAATTGACCATTATAAAAATAGGCAAATGGCATTATATCAAACTAATAACCTTCTGGACAGCAAAGGAAATAACTGGCAGTGTTAAGAGACAACCACAGAATGAAAAAAAATTTACATTTTATTCATCTGACAAGGGATTATCTAGAATATATAGTTTATGGAGTTCAAAACGCTGATCAGAAAATAACCCCAAATAACTTAATTTTTAAAGAAGCTAAAGATCTGAATAGAGACTTCTCTAAAGCATACATGCAAAAAACCAACAAGAAAAAATGCTCAGTCTCTAATTGGAGAAATGCAAATTAGAATCACTATAGGATATCATCTCATCTCAGCTAGAATGGTTGCAAAAATAACAAAAGGTGGTGACCTTGCAGACAAAGGGACTCTAATATACTGTTGGTGAGGATGTATTTTGTACAGCCATTAGAGAAAATGATATGGAGGTTCCTTGAAAAACTAAAAATAGAACTACCATGTAATCTAGCTGTCATGGGTATATATCAGAAAGAGATGAAATTATTATACCAAATAGATACCTACATGGCTGTGTGTAGTGACAATAGCATCATAGGCCTAGTGCCCTCCAGGAGAGGAATGGATAAAGCAAATGTGGGGTGGACATGCACACAGGCACACGTGTGAAAATTATTCAGCCACAAAAAATAAAATCCTGTCATTTGCAGGAACATGGATGAGACTGGAGCCAATTATGTCACGTGAAATAAACCAGGCAAAGAAAGACAAATACCACACGTTTTTACCCACTTGTGGAAACTAAAAAGTCTAAATCAGAGTGGAAAAGTCTGCAATTGTGGTCACTAGAGCCTGGGAATGGCCGAGGCAGGAGTGATGAGGAGAAGTTCAAGAAAGGGCACCAAAACACAGCTAAGAGGGGTAATTGGTTCTTTTTTTTTTAATGGCACAGCACAGTAACTATTGGTTAATTATTGGTTAAAACAATTTCAAAGTGACCAGAAGAGTACAAAATTCCTACCAATAAAAATAATCAACATTTGAAGAGATGGAAGTGTATACTACCCTGATTACACATTATATATATACATATACATATATATGGATTGGATTACTATAATGTACAAATATTACTCAACTAGGTATAACAGTAATGATATAAGATATCAAAGATAATAACATTAAGAAAAGAAAACCCAAGCTCTTGCTACCTGCTTTTACAGAAAGAGGATTGCATACCTTTAGCATCCAAAGGAAAGTTTTCTTTAATTAGAAAAGTGAAATATAAAATGTGAACTATGTCCCAAAACTCATCAAATGATTAAAAGCAAAGCTTGTGTCTGAATCTTCTGTAATTTCTAAAACAAAAGGGCAAGACTATAGTCTGAATGTATTTCTAAGAAATTATATTTAGCCCCTTCTTCTTCCTTTCTGACCTTTGAGAAAGAGAGAAAAATTAATTCCAGAGGCTCATAGTACTGGTCAGAACTTGGCATGTGGTTAGAAGGTGACAAGGAACAAGTCCTCCCCTCTGCAGATATTTTCCCTATCTTTCAATGTTTTGTGATCAGATGTGGCAACTCCAGACTCTTTTTATTCCAACTATAGCCAGGAAGTCATTTCTCAGCCAGTTTAACTTTGATAGCAAGTAATTTCAATCCATCACAACCATCAACTTGACGTGGACTTGTTATCTTATTTTAATTATTCTTTTGAGTCACTTTCCCCCTTCTTTCCGGAAA
Source organism: Dolichotis patagonum (assembly GCA_004027295.1). Taxonomy (NCBI): domain Eukaryota; kingdom Metazoa; phylum Chordata; class Mammalia; order Rodentia; family Caviidae; genus Dolichotis; species Dolichotis patagonum. The sequence continues at coordinate 10,007 of PVJX010046331.1, read as the reverse complement.
ATACTAAAAAGAAATTGGCAGCTTTAATCTTATCATGCCATGGGCCAGATAATTTTTTGCTTAATAATGACATCATTTAACTGCATACATACCTGAAGTAATGAAATCTGTTTGTGAAACTCTTTATCTTAACCAAAGAAAGAGAAAAGTTACCTTTTTTGATGGGAGGTCACCCACCTCTGTCACACTGCTGTCTGTGCTGCTCTGAACAGCTGACAGTTTCTGTTAATTCAGTTTCACTCCCCAGTTCAACTTCCCACATGGAAAGCTGGACTGATTTTTGAAGAACAGCAAGTAATATCTGATGTGGCAACGACTGGAAACTCTGACATTGAGCTGGGCTGTGGCCGTTACCCAGGATTCTTCACTTCTCCTTGAGAAGCAATTACAATTTCACAGGCTGGAATTAAAATTCCCTGTGGTATGCAATAGAGCAGCTGACACTGTCAAAGTGATTTCAAGCTGCTAATCTCTTGCTGGGGTATGAGTGAAAATAGAGTTCCTCTTTGTGGAAATGGAGGTCTGACAACTTTAAAACTCGGCATCTTGGATATGTTTTAATTCGCACCGAGGTCAGCCAGAGCTGCCTCACTTGTTACAACACTGCTTGGTGGAAGACAGGGGTGTTTTCATAATGATGGAAGTGAAGGAGGGCGGGGAGAGGAAGCAGTGTGCAGACGGGATGGAAAAGGTGGGGTGGCTCTTGTATGAGCCACACTGAAGACACAGGAAAGGGAACAGTTTCTCGAGTCTATCTGCAGAAGGACACAGGGGACAGCTGCTCTTCACGGGGAGGAACTGCAGAGGACAGGTCCTCATGCAGCTGCGGTTCTCACAATCGGCCACCTCCTCCCATTCTGCGAGGAGAACCCGAGGCAGTGTTTCTAGCTCTGAGCTTTGAGCACGAGACCTCTGGCTTTGTGCTTCAAGCTCAGAAGCAGCTCGGGTCCTGGCTTCTCCTCTGTGTGAGCTCTCACGTGAAGTCCAAGCTCCCTGGGACTCAATTCCTCTTCTGCAAATCGAGCTCACATATAGCTGTCGTGCAGGCCTTGTGCTGGATCAGGTACAAAACGTGCTCTTTGCAGGACAGTGGTCCACACCTAGTAGATTCTGATTTAATGAGCTCTTCTAACTAACTCACAGATTAGCATCAGAAGAATTATTTACTTAGTAGTTCACTTTTAATGCATTATTTTGACACTCGAAATTTATTTTACAGGAAAATTTTACATCATGCATGGCATTTTTTCAAATCTGTTTTTCTTTCATAAGAATTTGTCTCAAATCTTCCCACCAGCCCTTTATGTCCATTCTTGAAATGACAAGAACTGCCTCCGCTATATTTTAAAAGCAGCGTGCAATGAAGATGTCATCTATAAGCTAAAGTCTTAAGTCACCCCTAGAGTAGGAGTGTCCATAGGACTGGGATAGATGAGGATTTAAATGCAAAGAAATCTAAATTGCTACGGCAGCCTTTCTGCTTGCCTCATGATGTGTTTTCTGGATGCCTCCCAGCCACACATACACCCGGGTTATCAACAGGGCACACCCCCTGGACAACAGGTTTGCACATTTCCGATCGGTGTGTCTGCAGTCTGACCCCCAGTGAATCCTCGGAAAACAACTACACAAAGGAGTGCAAACGTTGATGGCACAGAATAAACATTTAGAAGGGGAAAGATATTAAAATTGTTCTGCAAGAGGGCAAAGTCAAGAAAGTTGATGAGAGTAAGAGACAGAACACAGGGGCGAGGCTATAGCGCAGGAGCACAGCACCTGCCTGGCAATCACAAGGTCCTGAGTTCAATTCCTAGTACCAAGAAAAAAATATTAAAGATAGAACACAGTCCTTGTTTATACCTTCCACATAGAACTATCACTGTCATAACAGGGAGTGTCTTAGGCCAGTGATTTTGATGAATACAAGAGTAAGATGCCTTCTAGTTTTTAAAGTTTTACTACATTCTGGGTTGATTTTATGTCAAGGCATCAGCTAAATGCTGCACTTGGAAGAGGGCTTACTGGTATTAGGGAAGGCATTTTGTGCTGATAGTTTTTACGCCTCCCCTTTCTCCATTATCTGACAGATATAATTGTTAAGTGGAATAACGGTGTCAGTGATAATCTATAATGTATTAAAATTCAGTCTTATTCCGTGGATTTAATTTAATTAAGCCTCAATGTAAGTTTTTCCTGAGTAAGGACTCTAGGTCTGATTTAACATAATCTCATTAAAAAATCTTCCTCCAAGGAATCAAAACAGCTAATGTGGATAAAATGTTATGTATGCTTATAAAATCCAGCATCCTATAAATGTGACAGGTCATTTGTTACCATGTCCCTTGTTCATACCCCATTTCTACTGGCCACAGAAGCACAGGTATGAGTAGAGCTGCAGCTCATGGGTTTGCAAGGTATCACCTTTATTTTTAAAATGAGATGAAATTAACCGAACATGAACTTAATTTTATGATGAACATTTCATTGGCATTCTGAGTATTCTCAGTGCTGTAAAAACACCATCTCTATTTCCACATTTTTTCATCTCCCAAGACTGCAGCTCTGTATCTGTTAAGCAGTATTTCATTATTCCTTTCACCTCTATTCTAATTTTTGGCTCTATGACTTTGCCCATTCTAGATACCTCATATAAGTGGAATCACACAGAATATTTCCTTCTGTGTCTGGCTCATTTCACTTGGCATACTGTTGTCAAGGTTCATCCATGCTATATCACAATGTCATAGTTGTTGTGGGAGAATAATACTATGCTGTATGTATAAACCATATTTTGTTTATCTATTCAAATGCTGATAGACACTTGAGGTTCTTCCACCTATGACTCTTATGAATAGTGTGACATGAACATATGTATAAATGTATCTATGCATCTATGTCTGGAATTCTCTTGCATATATCTCTAGGAGTGGAATTTCTGGATTACATGGTAATTTCATGTTCAAATTTTTAAGGATCCACTAAATCATTTTCCTAGAATTCCATCTTTGGCAACTCATTTATGCATTGCCATTTCTGCTTAAGGAATCACTATAAAAATTCTCAAATATTAAAAATTTGAGAGTAACGAACCCTATTACCCGTCACTCATCTTCAGTAGCCATCAACTTTCTGCCACATCTGTCCCATCTGTTTCCTCCCCAACCACTGCTCCAATTTTCAGTTTCTCCTAGAGTATTTAAAATAGCAGGTATCATGTAATATCTACCCCTCCAAAAGCCCTAAATATGCAAAAATGGGAAGCAGCATCTATTTACATAATCACCTAACAAAATGAACTCTCATTCTCTAGTATCAGTCAATGCATAGTCAATATTTACATCTTCCCAGTAATCTTAACATACTGTCTTGGTTACTTTTCTCACTGCTGAGACAAAATACCCAACACTCAAAAGTTAAAGAAGGAAAAGTTGACTTTAGCTTACACTTTTTATAGGTTTCAGTCCATAGGTGGCAGGCAAGGCAGGGCAGCACAGCAGAAGGGCAACGCAAAGGAGAAACAGTCCATGGCAGGGTAGGCAGGAGGTAATTAAGCAGCAAGCCTGTTTTTTCCTTTTTATTCCATCTAGGATAAAAGCCTATGGTTGGCGTCACTCATTATCCACACCCAGAATCCTGCTAAACCAATCAATGGACTAATTTGGTTATCACATAACGTGAGTCCATACTCATGCACCCTAGATCCAGCCACCTATGAAAAGCCCTACCTATGAGCATATGAGAGCTAGGGGAGACATCTAGATGCCATAGTGCTGTTCTACCTTGGATTTGTTTGAATTAAGATTCAAATAAGGTTTGTTTTATTTTAATAGTTTATAACTGAAGGATCCCTCTCCTCTTCTCTGTGCAGGGGATTAAATCCAGTGTAGATCCTCTGGGTCTACAGTAAGTTAAACACAAGTTCATACCTTGTGTATGCTAAGCACATGTTCTATCATGTTCTACTGAATTATACTCCTACACCTGAAGTGTCCTTTAATTAACTTCTAATCTTTCTCGTTTATCTATGTTATTTTCTTGGGGGAAAAAAAACCCAGATCAAATATCTTGTAGAACAAAGGCACTGATTTCTACTTTATGATACTTTTGATGTACTTTTTAAAAATAAATATTTTATTTCTGCCATAGTGATATAGCTCTGATACCTGTCACTCTCCAACTCCAACATACACCATAAAAATCACTGGAGATACTTTTTTTTAACATGCACATTCCTGACCCTTAGTGCTCCTTCTCTTCTCAGTTGCAGAGACTCTGACTGAGAAGCTCTAGGCTGCCGCCCATAAATCTGCATCTTTCAAAAACTCCTAAGGTGATTTGTAAGGAGATAGTCTTAGCAACAAAGTTGGAAGCACAAACTTTGCGGTGATGGGAGTTTTAACAGATCACCTTTGCTCTGTGACTAGAATCCTAAGGTGTCAGAGTGGTGACCGCAGCTGTCAGCTTCCTTGCAATTTGGCTAACTTTGGCCAATTGAGCCAAAAGCCATTCTGAGGGTACATTATGTAATCAGGGCTCTACCAACTCTGGAATGAAGACCATCCTTGGAAAACATCATTGGGCACAAACCACACTTAAGTGGTGGGAGTCATTCTCCACCTGCCTGAGAGTACAGAGTTTTTTTTTTGTTCAAATTGTTTCAGCTTTGCTCTTTCTGAGGCTTCTGTATCACCCTTTGGTATACACCCATCAACGTGGTTATTTATTTTGTTTTGACCACTTCTTTACATCCTGGCACTATAATATACCCAGGCTCATCTTACAGATTTCCTGTTTTTGGCAGAGCCAGCCAGTTTCTTAAGGAGCCCTTGTTTCTTTTTTTAGACAGTGGTTTTAGACACCAAGATCTGGGTGTGTTTGTTCCCTTTAAGGTGTCATTGCTTTTAGACCCTCTCAGCTGACAGAATGAGGAAATATGTGTTAAACTATGTACACACATTTGTATGAACATTTCTATACGTAACTCTCTCAATCTACATTAAATTAAACATAATTTCTTGTGGTCTTCAATTCTAAACTATTACCTCACGTATTATTCTCCCCTCCCCCTGCTTATCTGTAAACTTCAACTCTGTGCTTAACCTGGCTCCTCCCATCTGCTGTTAAAAGACTTAGTTGTTCAGTTCCAGTGGATACATATGGCTGCATGAGAGGCGCTAACCTGTACCCTATTTTTATCAGCTAGAGTAAAGTTCTCTTCTATACTTCCTTTTGCCCTCAGTCTTACAGACTCCACTCATTCCCAAAGTTAGTTTTAGCACCTTATTCTGCCAACTTCTTTAATGATGTTGTTTTGTACATTTAGGAAGCATTCAGATTCTTTGGACATACTTTGCATTCATCCTGACATCTGGAATGGTTTTAAAAATTTACATACTTGATGTTTACTCTTTGGGCATAGAAAGATAATATATATCTTTCTATTTTTTTAAATGCTCAATGTCTTATTTTCACCATTTAACACAGAACATTTTTATTGCTTAAAAAATATTCTCTGTGCTGTACCATTTTGCATTCTCACCAGCAATGACAGTTACTATGATTAGTTTAAAAACCTTTAGTTATTCTAATGGTTGTATAGCAGTTGTACAGTGGTGCATCACATTTTCTTTTAAAAGAAATCAACACAGATTGTGTCCTGTTTTACAGAACAATGATTCATGGGCTCTGCAATCTGAAGCAACATGAATGTAACCCTCCGTGTAGCCCCCCTTCCCTCACACCTCAGACTGGCAAACGTAAAGTCCTGGTTCTCATAATGAGGGAACACTTATTACTGAAATGGTCAGGGAAATGGCACACATTTAATATAAAAATGTCTGAAGGTATTGTTAGTAAAAATCAGAATGACCCATGTTAGAGAAGATTTCTATATCGCAGACCACACTAAAATCTCAAAAGCCCCCCAGTGACCCTGCAGCCTGTCTAGAGCACAATTTCATGACACGTGTCTGCTGTTGTGACAACATAATATGAAGATAGTTACTGGGGAACACAGAACCAGTCTATTGATAGTCCTGGTGTTTCAGGACCCCATACCATGGTTTTTGTGGTACATACACTTTGAACAGCTGGCGTACAAATCATCTTATCACTTGCACACTAAGTGAAAAATGTGAAAAACAGAAAAAGAAGGAAACATATAGAACACAAAGTCCTCCAACAGATATACCATTTATCAAAATGCATATGTCAACCGACGAAGTTCAGTAGAAATTCTGCAGCAAGGCGCTCCTCACTGGGCACTGCCCCGCAGCTCACACTCTGGGAAAAGCCACACACCACCTGAGGCCTGGAATGTGTCTGGGACCTGCCCCGTGCCATGCCTAGACTTCCATCCCCCTAAGTGGGCCCTTCAGATGACCTTCTACTTTGTGTAACTATGTAATTTACTTACATCTTATTACAGCGGTGAAATATGAGGTTGAAATGGAGAATTGTAGTTATTATTTCAATGCAAACTAAATTGAGTCCTTTGTAAAGACAGAGTTTAGTTACTAACAAAAATGGTTAGATAGCTACCCAGCAAGAAAAAAATCTGTAAAAGGACAGAAGGATCTTGTACTCAGATATTTTCCACAAGAGACCAAATTCTTGCTCCTCTTTAGAGAAATACAATTTACAATTGAATATGTTGCTTATAGATGTGGTTTATACCCAACACTAGATGGTAGAGCCTATGCTCGGGGAGATAGGAAAGTAAATGGACACGTATTTTTTTATTGTCATTTTTTATGTCTCAACTTTAACCATGTAGTTCAGCCAGCCGGCGAAACTGATCAAGTATTAGAAACAGTATTACTAGTCCAGATATCTCAAAAATAAGCATCACTTTCTGTTCTGACTCAACTGTAGAAATTTTGTGTTCAAAATGTATCAAAACCCAAATATGTCAACAGTCTGCAGTGTTCCTTTTGTTTCTAAAAACAGGCTTACTACCCTGTACAAGCTGTGCCCAGCCTGTTACTGTTTTCAACTTGTTCCCATATTTGTAAAGTTCCACCCACAAAAGACCCTCACTCTACCGTATAAATGGTATGAAAGTAACGTCTTGTATTTGCTCAAGGCTCAGACTTTGGAATACACAGATCCTGTGAGCCCGTGGGTGTAATAAAGCTTGGTTTCCTCTACTTCTCCAAGTGCCGCCTGGTTTCTTCATCTCTGGTAAACTAAAATTACTGTAATACGACTGTACTTTAAGATGCCCGCAACTTTATTCAACAAAATGACTAAACTCACGGTTCCACGTTGGCCTGCCACAATCTTGTGGAATGCAGGGGTGGCCCGGGATATTGACCCAGCTTCCAGCACAGCAGTCCCCATTTATCCAGAGTGATATACTGCAAACTCCCCCTCCCACCCTCCGTGGATGCCTGAACCTTTAAACAGTACCAAACCCTATGTGTTCGCTCTGCTGCGTGGTCACTCAGTGGCAGGGTTTATGTCCTTTGGAGTTTGGTGGTTTCTCCTCTGCAACACTATACTTGCACTTTGGGGCCACAATGACGTAAAATAAGGGTCACTTGAACACAAGTACTATGATATGCCTGGCTGTTACTCTGATATCAGGGAGGGTTACTTAGGGACTAGAAGGTGGATTGTGAATACAGCATAATTATACCAGGCAGAGGGGGTGATTCATGTCCCAGGCAGTATAGAGTGGATAGTGTGAGATTTTATTATGCTACTCAGACCAGTATGCAATTGAAAACGTAATTGTTTATTGCTAGAACTTTCCTTTTAATACTTTCAGGCCATTGTTGACTGTAGGTAACTAAAACTGCAGAAAGTTAAACCATAGGTAAAGCGGGACCTTTGTCTTCCCTGATATGCTGGACTGATTTGTCATTTTGTCAGTTTTGCACGTGTTGGTATAAAACAGATTAGAAAGCAGTAGCAAGGATGCTTAACCGACACCTAATGAGGAAGTTAGCTGAGTAATTTCCACTCTCATTCTGTATTAAAATAAATACTATGCAATAAGTGGGTTATGTCAATGAATGTGGACAAATGATTTATTTGGGACATTGATATATAGTCAGTGTTCTCTTCTGAATGTTTGGAACTAGCAATTATAAATGTAGTGGCTTTGGTGTTCTGTATTTTTGTATTCCTAACATTGGAAATGTTGGCACTGTAATGCATAGCTGTGTAACAAATTATTTGGAGTACCTTAAAACCATTTATTATTATAAAGCTATAGTGCTTATTGCCTAGGAGCTACTATTCTTAATTTGTGAAATCATTGCTCCATTCAAAATTGCTGAAATAATTTTACTTAATAAATACTAATCTTAAAATTCATCTTCTGTGAATGAATACAATATTTGAGCTTTAAAATAGCCCTGAGAATAACTTTCAAATTACCAATGAAAATTTGTTTTCAATGCTTGATTTATTTTTCTAAGCAGAACATTCATACTAGAATGTAAATCCTTAAAGTTAGGCAGACTCCCTAAGTTTCTTTAAACATCAGTATTTATAGTTATCAAAGAATAATTTTAAGTTGATATTAGACATTATTTTGCAACCATGGATTTGAAAGAATGATCTGTTGTTTCACTTATTCATTAATTCTCCCACTTATTCCTAAAAGTCACAGTTTCTTAGATCTTTTGGTTCTCTCATTATCATTGCTGGCTGTTGTAGTCAGAGTTTACAGGAGAAAAGATTTAATATAGGACATATAATTTATAGAATTATTTTATAGTATTCACCCAAAGAATCAAATGCAAAGCAGTGTGAGAGATCTGTCTGCACACTAGAAATGGAAAGAATCCAGCTGGAGGGCTACATCCCACAGCAATATCCTGCATGAGTCCAGGTGAAGACCTAGAGCCCATAGCAATGTCTCATGCAAGTCTATGTCAAGGATCTGCCCTGGAAAGGCCCATTGGTCAGTGGTGGAAACAAGAAAGTCTGTGCTAGCAGGATGAAAATGTCCCTGCCAGTAGGCTGAGGGATCTGCACTAGAGACAAGAAGCAACACCCAAGGTGTTATGATTGATACACTGCATCAACTTGAGAAGTTTAGAAGTTTAACTAAGGCACTCAGCAGGGAGCCAGGATCCTTATTTTGTAAATATCCTCATCCTGTGCAAGAGGAGGGCACAGAGATTTTTTGAGTGCCATATCTGCCCTGCGAGGAAGGGGATGGGGGTGTTGCATACAATATAAAGGAGGAAAAGAGGCCTGCTCTTCCCTCCTTTGTGCTTTGGTTGATTTTGCTGGCAACTGCCTTGAAGTGTAGTCATGGTGCCATGCCACTCTGCCTTGGAACCAACTGATTATGAACCAAAACCTCCAAAAACTGTAAGCTAAAAAACCTTTACTTCCTTCATTTTGTGTGTTGGGTATTTTGTCCAACCAACGGGAGAAAAGTAACCAAGACATAAGGTAAGTACCAGAGCTCCCCCAAAGAGAACCGTAGCCATTCTCAGTAACAGTGAGGACCTGAGCTCCTCCAAAGATGAAAACAGCTGAGTTCATAGCAGGGGAGCCAGCGAACCAGTCTTCTCCAGGAGAATCAACAACACATCACCTTCCCCTCCAGTTCTTTTTATGCTGTTGGTGAAAATCCTCAGGTGGGCTTTCCAAACCAAATATCATGCTAATTCGGTTCAGCTCAGTGTTACAAGCTGACCATTAATCCACCACCCTGACATTTATAAAATAACAAATTTACTTTTTGCTTTTCACCATTAGCTTTTTCCTAAAAGTTTCTAGAATTTCCCTAGAGCAAATTTCTGATGTCTTGAGTCACAAAACATTAAGAAAAACAGATTTCCCAAGTTCACAGCCTGTTCATATGAAGACAGCACCACGAGAAAAAGACCAGTGCTCACTATCACTCATGCAGATGTACAACTATAGTTGTTCCCACAGCTGTCAGCCACTTTATCTGTAATTCACACTGTGAATTAATCAGTTATCTGATGGTTAGAAAGGACTAGAGGAAAAGAAATTCGAGATAAAGGAAGAAGAGATTA
>PVJX010046330.1:0-12336 GCA_004027295.1 Dolichotis patagonum | reverse complement strand
AGAAGATAAGCAAATCTGATGCTGGAAAAGTAAAACGTGGGGAGCATGGAGAAGAAAAATTAATAGAAATGTGTCATGTATGCATACCAATTTCCCACAATGGATGTAATCACTATATACATATACTAAAAAAATTGAATTACACTAAATTAAAAATGAAAAAAGAAACAATTTTTACTTTTGACTTTAAAATCTAAAACTTTGCAAGTAACTGATGTTGAAAAATTGAAGGAGAAATTTCCAAACATTGTTATTTTGCTTACCAGAGTAGAAAGAAAATTTCTTACATATACTGAGTCTGAACAAAGTTACAGATCAGTTACTTCTACACTATCACAATAGAAATTGGACTGTAATTTTAGTTCAGAATCAGAAGGGGATGATTTTAAGTTGAAGCCAGTTGAGATGGTTTAACAATCATGTGTCCTGGTCTCAAAGTTAAAAATAAAAAAGCCAGTTTAAAGTTCTAACTCAGCATGATGACCTGGGTTTTCATTTCCACTACAGAAAAAAAGTATACTCTTCTAGTAATTTCTTAATAGAAAGTGGATATAAGAAACACAAAATGAATTATATAAAAAAGTCAATATGAATTTTCTGTAAATACTCAAAAACATTTAAAAGAATTATCCCAACTGTGTCATTAGAAAATTCAGAATTTTGAAAAAACATCCTCAAAATTCTGTAAGACCAAAATCAATATACTTATTCAAATACAGAGAATATTTGATGGTATCAGGCAATTAATAATATTTTTTTCTTTTGTACTACTTCCTCATATTTCTTTCTGTTTAATTTTATTTAAAGAGACAAAAACAGAAAAATGGCAGTAATCATACAAAATTCCAAAGGGAAAAAAATAAAAGAACAAAAACAAACAAAAACAAAACAAGTACAAAACGACAAAACAAAAACACTAAGAAATCGCCACATGAAATGTTATATACCCTCATCATTGGAAATGCTTATTCAACTTACAAAATTAAAGCATAGAAAGTAGACATTCAAACAGTGAGGCTATTAACAGTACTGCTCAACAATCTAACAAAAACCATTGTATGGTCATCTATCTTCCACACGTAACCATACATACAGTTATATCCTTTAGGGCGCTTACATTTGCTCTCTCTTTTACAGTAGCAATTATGCATTTTGTGGTTTATTACTCCTACAGTTCTTACTACTTTTTTATTTTAAAGGGAATAAAACAAAAGAGGGTAGAACAAAGCAGATAAGAGCAGAACAACATAAGCAACACAACACTTTACAACAAGACAACCAGACATTAACAGTAGCTGTCAAAATATCTCTTTCTCTGCTATAGTTGAGCATAGTTTCAGATTCAATAATATCAAACATAACACAATAGTATAAAACCATTCAAGAGAATGAAAGAATTACAGGACATTCTGAACCGAATAACAATAATTAATGGCTAATATAATATCTCATTTTTAATAAAAAGATTTGTTTATACTGTCACATATATTAAAATTCCAATAAGACACAACATGATAGAACCAATGGTAATAGCAGAGTAGGAGCATGGTAGGACTTTTAGGAAGATGATATTAAATCAGCAATGGCTGTCATAATGTTTTGTTTTCTTCAAAACAGCTGTTCATACCATCACACATAATAAAGTCAAACAAAGCACATTAAAACAATTCCAACTGATGAATGAAAACATTGAAAGCCTTCAAAGCAATGAAATGGGAAATCATGATTACTATAAAATCTTATATACTCTTACCAACTCTCATACTAGGGCGACTATACGGTATTTACCCATGTGTGTTTGGTTTATTTCCCTTATGAGTATGGTCTCAAGTCATGTCCATTATTTATAAATTTCTCAATGTGATCATTATTCATAGCTGAGTAGTACTCAAGTACTACTTTTATACAAGTAGGACTTGTATAAAAGTACAAGTACTACTTGTATAAAAATACCACAACGTTATTTTCCATTCCTCAGTTGATGGGCACTTAGGTTGTTTCTGAGATCTGGCTATTACAAATTGTGCTGCTATAAACATGCGTGCACATATATCACTGTGGTATGATGTTTTTAGTTCTTCTGGGAATATGCCTAGAAGCAGAATAGCTGGGTCAAATGGGACTTTAAAATCCAGCTTTTTGAGGAATCTCCAGACAGACCTCCACAGTGACTGCACCAGTCTACACTCCCACCAACAGTGGAGAAAAGTTCCTTTTCTCCCACAGCCTGTCAAGCTCTTGTTGTTGGTAGTTTTATGTATCCTGGCCATTCTTTCTGGGGTGAGATGGACTCTCAGTGTAGTTTTAATTTGCATTTGTCTCATGACTAATGATGATGAACATTTTTTCACATATTTATTTGCCATTCATAATTCTTCTTTTGAGAACTGTATATTCATTTCAGATGCCCATTTTTGGATTGGGTCTTTGAATTTTGAGGGTCTGATTTTTTTCAGTTCTTTATAAGTTCTAGCCAGAAGTCCTTCATCTGACGGACAGTCCATGAAGATTTTTTCCCAATTATTGGGTTTTCTTTTCACTCTGCTGGAAATCTCTTTTGACATGCAGAAACTCTTTAGTAAGATACTGCCACAGTTATTGATTCTGGGAAGTATATCTCGTGTAGTTTGATTCTTTTTCATGAAGTCTCTAACTACCCCCATAGCTTTGAGGTTTTTACCTACTTTGTCCTCCAACGCATTTAGAGTTTCTGTTTTAAGATTTAGATCTGTGATCTATTTAGATTTTAGTTTAGTACATGGTGATAAGCATGGGTCTAGTTTTAGTCTTCTGCATATGGGTAGCCAATTTTTCCAGCATCATTTGTTGAAGAGACTGTCATTCTTCCAGCAAACATGTTTGGACCCTTTATCAAAGATAAGGTGGTTGAGTGAGTTTGTGGCTGTGGTTGTATCTTCCAATCTATTCCACTGATCCTCAGGTCTCTTTTTATAACAGTATCATGTTGATTTTATTACCATGTTGATTGTAGTATAATTTCAAATCAGGGATTGTGATGCCTCCTGCCTTGCCTTTGCTGCTTAGAATTGCCTTTGCTATTCTAGGCATTTTCTGGTTCCACATGAATTTTAGGGGTGATTTATCTAGACCTATAGGGTATGTTAGTGGTATTTTCATTGGGATTGCATTGAATCTATATAGTAATTTTGGGAGAATGGCCATTTTCACAATGTTTGTTCTTCCTATCATGAACAGGGGATGTCTTCCCATTTTCTGAGGTCCTCTTCAATTTCCTTTTTCAGGGTATTATGATTTTTGCTATATAGCCCTTTTACAACTTTCATGAGATTAATTCCTATTTCATTTTTTTGGATGCTAGTGTAAAGGGTGTGGCTTCTCTTCTCTCAGTACTTTTGTTATTAGTGTATAGAACTTCTATCCATTTTTGAGTATTGACTTTGTATCCAGCTACATTGCTGAATTTATTTATTTATTATATATAGGAGTCTTTCAATATAGTTTTGGCGGTCTTCTTTGTAATGTATCATGCCATCTGCAAATAATGATAATTTAACTTCCTCTTTCCCTATCATTACTCCTTTAATTTCTCTTTCCTGTCTTATTGCTCTGGCTAGTATTTCCACTACTATATTGAATAGGAGTGGTGATAATGGACATCCTTGTCTTGTACCTGATTTTAAGGTAAAGGCTTTCAGTTATTGACCATTTAATATGATATTGGCTGTTGGTTTGTCATAGATGGGCTTTACCATATTGAGATAAAGACCTTCTATTCCAATTCTCTGTAAGTTTCTGTCATGGTTTATGTCAGTGGCCCCCAGGCCTTCTGTATTCGCCTTGTGCATTTGTGATTGGTTCATTGTCTAGGCTAGGATTCATGGCGTCAGTGCTACATCCTCCTAGGGGTGGAGCCAGGATGTGATGTAATGGCAGGAAGAAGGGTTGTCTCTCTCTCTTGCTGGTTTCCACCTTGCTGTTTGCAGCCACCATGAACTGTGGCCCTGCCATGCCACCCTGTCTTGGAGCCAACTGAGTATGGACTAAAACCTCCAAAAACTGTAAGAAATAAACCTTTCCTTTCCTGACTTTGGGCATCAGGTATTTTGTCTCAGTGACTAATAAAAAGTAACTAAGACAAAATTTGGTACCGAGAGTGATGTCATTGCTGTGACTAAATCTGACCATGTTTTTTGAGAGACCTTGAAAATAGCTTGTGGGCAGAGTTTGGAAAGATTTGGACATGTCACCTGGGTACACAGAGCTGGAGCAACTTAAGTTGTTCTGAAAAGAGATTTTTATCAGAGCTTAGCAGACCAGAAGGCTGATGCAAAGCCTGATTGTAAAGACCAGGATTGCAAGATTTCTGCTGGAAAGGAGGACTGTATTGGTTGTTAGACTCCCTATGATGTGTGTTATGACTTGGCAGAAAGTTTGTCTCCATTTTGCTAATGCCCAGAGACTTTGCCTCATACTGAGATTAAGGGTAATGGACTGATTAATCTGGCAAAGGAAATTTCAAGACAGTCAAATGTTGAGACTTTGGCATGGCTATTGTTGGGGGCTTTTAGCCAGATCCATGTTGCAAATCAAGAGCAAAGAGCCCAGCAAGACAATTTAAACACTGTGAGTTTGGAAAAAAAAAACTCCAGTAAAGCTGTGTATTGTAAAGATAGGGTTGAGACTTTGATTGGCAAAAAAAAAAAAAAAAAACAGAGAGATAAAAAAGATGGCCACCGGGCATCCCAGGAAGCAGCAGATCTCCACTCTTTGAAGCCCCCAAACTGCAAAAGTAAAAATATTTTCTCAGATGAGAAAGCTTCAGAGCGCCATGCTCCAGAATGGCAGCAGCCACATGAGGTTCCAGAATGGTGGAAATATAAAAAAAGTTTTCTTCACAATTGGGTTCACAGAGCCCAGAAATCTAGGCCATTGGCCCCTACAGCCAAGAGAGAAAAGTGTCTGGCTACTACTCCAGCTGACAGCAAGCCTTGGTGGCATCCACATGGTGCTTATTTTAGGTGCAAGGAAAATGCACAAATTCTGAGGGTATAAAGGCTTCCACCTCGAATGCAAAGGGCCTGGGAGGCCAAGCAGTGTGCCCCTGAGAGAGCAATATGTAAAGATGTAAGTGTAAAGCTAAATGTGCAGTGGCGACCCCAAAAGTTTGAAAAATCCAAGAACGTGGATCATCCAAGGAAAGCTACAAAAACCGAGCATAGAAGGTTTAGAGAGAAGCTTCAGGAGCTGAAATCCCTGAAAGTGCCATGGAGGTGAAATCAATCAAGCCTTTTGGAGCTTGCAACCAGATTGCTTCAAATGCTGAGCATAAAACTTTAGGAGTTAATGTTTGCCCTGCTGGAGGTTAGACTTGCTTTGTTTCCAATGCTTTATATTCCCCCATTTGTCACTTTTGGAGTGGTAATGTTTATTTTGTGCCTTTGCATTTTAAAAATGTTTAACCTTGTTTCACTTGTACAGGGGGGTACAGTTAAGAGTTTGCCATAGATATTGGAGGAGACTTGGGAATTAGACTTCTGAGCAATGCTGAAAATTTAGGACTTTGACAACTCTTAGAGATGCACTAAATGTCTTTTGTATAAAGGTTGTATGTGAGTCTTTGGGCGCCAATGGTGTAATGCCAAGATTTATGTTGGTTGCCACCAGGCCTCATGTATTTGCATTGTGCATTTGTGATTGATTCATTGTCTAGTGCTTGGATTGGCGGTGTCAATGCTACACCCTCCTAGAGGTGGAGCCAAGATGTGTTGTAATGGCATGAAGAATGGTTGTCTCTCTCTCTCTCTTTCTGTTTTCCGGCTTGCTTTTTGCAGCTGCCATAAACAGCGGCCCTGCCATGCCACCCTGCCTTGGAGCCAACTGAGTATAGACTAAAACCTCCAAAAACTATAAGAAATAATCCTTTCCTTTCTCAACTTTGGGCATCAGGTATTTTGTCTCAGCGTCTAGTAAAAAGTAACTAAGACAGGTTCTTATCATGAATGAGTGTTGGACCATATCAAAAGCTTTTTCTGCATCTATAGAGATGATTATCTGGTTTTCCTTTTTACTCTATTCATATGGTGGATTACATTTATTGATTTGTATATGTTGAACCATCCCTGCATTCCTGGGATGAATCCCACTTGGTCGTGGTGTATAATCTTCTTGATGATTTGTTGCATCCTGTTTGCCCACATTTATTGAGAATTTTTCATCTATGTTCATTAGGGAGATTGGCCTATAGTTCTCTTTTTTAGTTGAGTCTATCTCTGGTTTGGTACTAGAGTGATATTTGCTTCCAGGAATGACTTAGGAAGAAATGCTTCCCTTTCAATTTCATTGAAGAGTTTCAGGAGTGTCAAATTAAGTCTTTGTATTTCTTGTAGAATTCTGCAGTGAATCCATCTGGGCCTGGGCTCTTATTTGTTGGCAAGGACTGAATTACATTTTCAATTTCAGTAATATAAATTGGGTTATTCAGTAGTTTTACATCTTCCTGATCCAGCTTTGGTAGTTCATTATACCTAGGAGTCTGTCTATTTCTTCAGTGTTATCGAACCTATGAGAGTCGAGGTTTTCAAAATAGGTGTTGATGATCTTCTGTATTTCTGCCAAGTCTGTAGGAATTTCAACTTTATCATTCCTTATTGCATGAATTTGAGATTTTTCTTTCCTTTTGTTAATAACGTTGCCCAGGTGCTTATCAATTTTATTTATTCTTTCAGAGACACAACTCTTTGATTCATTGATCCTTTGTACTATTTTCTTAGTCTCTATTGAATTAATTTCTGCACTGATGTTTATAAATTCCTCCCTTCTTTTGGCTTTGCTTGCTCTTCTTTTTCTAGAGGTTTTAGTTATAGCATCAGGTTGTTTATTTGAGTTTGTTCTGTCTTCCTGATGTGGGAAATCCATGCAATAAATTTTCATCTTAGAAATGGTTCATTGCATCCCACAAGATACGGTAAGTAGTTTTTGTATTTTTCTTAACTTGTAGATATTGTTTAATTTCTTGTTTAATTTCCTCTGTGACCCACTGATTGCTCAAGAGTGAATTATTCAGTTTCCACGTGTTTGTAGGTTTTTTGCAATTTCTTTTATCATTAATTTCTAGTTTCATGGTACTATGATACAATAACATGCATAGCATAATTTCAATTCTTTTGCATTTACCTAAATATGCTCTGTGGGCTAGTATATGGTTTATTTTAGAGAATGTCCCATGTACTGCTGAGAAGAAGGTGTATTCTGATGTTGTTGGATGGAACACTCTGTATACATCTATCAAGTCCATTTGTTCACAGGTGTGATTCACTTCTGTTATGTCTTTGCTGATTTTCTGTCTAGTTGATCTGTCCCTTTGTGTGAATGGTGTGTTAATGTCTCCTGTTATAATTGTTTTATTGCTTATTTGATTTTTCATTTCTGTTAGTATTTGCTTTATATAGCTGGGTGCTCTGGAATTTGGTGCATATATATTTAAGATTGTTATCTCTTCCTCTTGAAGTTTTCCCATACCTAGTATGTAGTGACCATCTTTATCTCTTTGGATCATTCTTGGTTTGAAATTCACATTGTCTACAAGCAGGATGGCTGCTCATGCTTTTTTTTTTTTGGTTTCCTGTTGCATGAAGTATTCTTTTTCATCCCTTGACTTTCCATCTGTGAGTGTACTTTTGGGTTAGATATGTTTCTTGTAGACAGCATATGGTTGGATGTTGTTTCTTGATCCATTCTGCCCGTCTGTTTCTTTTGATTGGTGAGTTGAGCCCATTTACATTAATGGTTATAATTGTTATATATTTGTTTATTTTTGACATGTTATATTTCTGCTGTTGTATCTTTAGCTTTCCATTCTGTTTAATTGTCTGCCTTGCTTGGTGGTTTTATCCCATGTGTATCTAAAATGTCTTTCAGTATTCTTTGCAGGGTTGGTTTCGTGTTCATGAAGTTCTTCAGCTGTTCTTTGTCATGGAAGTATGTTATTTCTCCATCCATTTTGAAGAACAGTTTTGCTGCGTAGGTCAGTCTGGATAGGAAGTGGTTTTCCTTTAGGATCTGAAATACTTCACTCCATGTTCTTCTTGACTTCATTGTTTGTGTTGAGAAGTCTGCTGTGATTTTGATAGGTTTTCCTTTATAGGTGACCTCTCTTTTCTAACAGCTTTTAGTATTCTGTTCTTATGGTGGATTACTGGGATGGTGATTATTATGTGTCTGGGTGTAGTTTTAGTTTGGTTATGGCTCTTTGGATTTCTATATGCTTCACTAATCCAAATGTCAGTTTCCATTTGCATATTTTGGAAGTTTTCAGCTATTACTTCTGTAAATATCCTGCTGATATCATTTGGGCTGTCCCCTTCTTTTTCATTTATCCCTATTTATCTTATGTTATTTTTCTTTGCATCATCTTGCAGGTGTTGAATTGTTATTTCCTGATTCTTTGTTATTTTTAAAAGATCTTGTCTTTCCTGTTCACTAGCTGCAATCTTATCTTCAAGGTCTGAAATTCTATCTTCACTTTCATTGAGGCGGTTTTGGCAGCTTTCCATAGCATTTTTAATTTCCTGTGTATCTCTTTGAATCTGCTTTATGTATTCTATTTGTTTCTTATAGTGTTCATTCGGGGATCCTATCTGTTTGCTTTGTTCCTTTAACTTTTTAGCTGTGCCTTCACTAGATGCATTCACTACTTCTTTCACTACTTTTATCTATTCTTCTTTTACCTGGGCAAGTATATCTGATTTCAATTTTCCATAGCTTCCCCTAGTTGCTTCTTTATTTCATTTGATATGATTTCAGACATTACAGTTGTATGGCTTCTTTTTTCTTCTATGTACATGGCTCCTAGGGTTTCTTGGGATGGGCTGGAGCTTTGAGCCTGCCTTTTGGTCTTTCCTTTTGTCATTTTTCTATATTCCCTTGCTTTGAGAAGTGTTCCAAAACTTCCTCTCTATGTGTGGAGAATTACCTCTTGCACCCTCATTTTCCAACACCATTTGTTATAGAGTGTACCCTTCCTCCAGTGAACATTTTTACTCCCTTTGTCACTTATCAGGTGACTTAATCTTTTTGTACCTATACTTGCATCTTCTAATCTGTTCCACTGATCCTCAGGCCTACTTCTTTGCCAGTACCATGCTGATTTTATCACTGTGGCTTTGTAGTACAGTTCCAAGTCAGGAATTGAGATGCCTCCTGCCTTGCCTTTATTGCCCAGAATTGCCTTTACTTTTTAGTTTTATTCTGGTTCTAAATGAATTTTAGGAGTGTTTTCTATAGATCTGTGAGGTATGTCAATGGTATTTTGACTGTGATTGCATTAGATCTGTATAACAGTTTGGGGAGTATGCCAATTTTCACATCATTGGTTCTTCCTAGCCAAGAGCATGAAACATCTTTCCATTTTCTAATATACTCTTCAATCTCCTTTTTTATGTTTTATAATTTTCAGTGTATAAGTCTTCTACATTCTTATTTGTGTTGATTCCTAAGCATTTCATTTTTTTAGATGTGATTGTCAATGGTGATATGTCCATAATTTCTCTCTCTGTGAGTTGCTTGTATGTGTACAAGAATGCTTTTGATTTTTGAGCATTGACTTTGTAGCCAGCTGCACTGCTGAATTTCTTTATTACCTCTAATAGTCTTTAAATGGAGTTTTTTAGGTCTTCTATATAGAGTATCATGTCACCTGCAAATAGTGACAATTTAACTTCTTTTTCTTCTTTATTCCTTTTATTTCTCTCTCTTGTCTTATTGATCTGGCTAGTGTTTTCAGGACAATATTGAATAGGAGTGGTGATAGTGGACATCCTTGTGTTGTTCCTGATTTAAAGTGAAAGCTTTCAGTTTCTGTCCATTTAGTATAATATTTGCTGTTGGTTTGTCATAGATGGCCTTTATAAGGTTGAGGTAGTCTCCACGTATTCCGAGTTTCTGAAGGGTTTTTATCATGAACATGTGTTGGAACTTATTAAAAGCGTTTTCAGCATCTATTGAGATGACACTTTAGTTTTTGTTTTTGGCTCTGTTGATGTGGTGTATCACATTTGTTGATTTGATTATGATAAAACACACCTGCATTCCAGGAATGAACTGCACTTTATCATGATGTGTAATCTTCTTGATGTTTTGTTGCATTTTATTTGTTAGTTTTTTTTTTAAATTGAGAATCTTTGCATCTATGTTCATTAGTGAGATTAGCCTAGTTCTTCTTTTTTGTTGGGTCTTTCTGTTTTTGATTTCAGAGTACTACTTGCCTTCAGGAATGAATTAGGGAGGATTGCTCTCTTTTCAGTTTCATTGAAGATTTTAAGGAGCATTGGCATCAAGTCTTCTCTAAATTTCTTATAGAATTCAGCTCTGAATCCATCAGGCCCTGGGATTTTCTTTGTTGGTAACTTTGTATTAAAATTTCAATTTCAGTAGCTCATATTGGGTTATTGAAAATTGCTATGTCTTCTTGGTTTAACTTTGATATTACATATGTTTTTAAAAATCTTTCCATTTCTTCTGTTTTACTCTCTATGTGAATAGAGATTCTTAAAGTAGGTTTCAAGATCTTTTGAATTTCCATGGGATCTGTAGTAATTTCTGCTTTTTTGGTCCTTATTGCATGAATTTGGTTTTTTTCTTTCTTTTTCTAACAGGTTAGATAGAGGTTTGTCAATATGGTTCATTCTCTCAAAAAACGAACTTTTTCATTCATTAATTCTTTGTACTTTTTTAGTTTCAATTGCATTGATTTCTGCTCTAATATTTACAATTTCCTCTCTTCTTTGAGCTTTAGATTTAACTTGCTGTTCTTTTTCTGGAAGCTTGAGATGAAGCATTATATTTTTATTTGTGCTTGTTCTGTTTTCTTGATATGACAGTTTATTGCTATGTATTTCCCTCACCACTTTCATCGCATCCCACAGATTACAATAGGTTGTTTCTGAATTTTCATTGAATTGTAAGTATTCCTTTATTTCTTCTTTAATTTCCCCAATGGCCCACTGGTTGTTCAAAATATTGCTATATAATTTCCATGTCTTTATGCCAGTCTTGCAATTTCTTTTGCCATTTATTTCCAGTTTCAGTGCCCTATGGTCAGATAGTATGCATGGGATAATTTCAATGACTTTGCGTTTACTTAATAATGTTTTTTTTTTCATTTATTTCAAAGACAATAAGACAAAAGAGGTCAGTACAGAGCAGATTGGAACCGGACAACATAGGCAACACAATACTTAACATTAAGACAACCGGGCATTAACAATAGCTATCACAATATTTCTTTCTCTGCTATAGTTGAGCATAGTTTCAAATACAATAATATCAAACATAACAAAAAAGTATAAAATGATTCAAAGAGTGAAAGAATTAGAGGACATTCTGAACCGAGTAACAGAGAATGATCTATGGTTACTATTATATCTCATTTTCAATAAAAATTTTTGTTTATACTTTCACACATATTCAAATCCCAATAAGACACAATGTGATAGATAGAACCAATAGAAAGAGAAGAATAGAAGCATGGTAGGAATTCTAAGAAGGACGGTATTACTTCAGCAATAGCTGCCATAACGTTTTGTTCTCTTCAAAACAGCTGTTCATAGCATCACGTATAATAAACTCAAACTGAACAGAAAAAAACCATTCCAACTGATGAGTGAAAACATTGAACGGCTTCAAAGCTATGAGATGGGGACTCATGATAAACATAAAATCTAATACTCTTATCAATTCTCATACTAGGGAGACTATACAGTATTTATAAATGTGAGTTTGGTTTATTTCATTTATCAGTATGGTCTCAAGTCGTGTCCATTTATTTATAAATATCTCAATGTGATCATTCTTTATAGCTGAGTAGTACTCCATTGTATAGAAATACCACAACTTTTTTATCCGTTCCTCAGTTGATGGGCACTTAGGTTGTTTCCAAGATCTGGCTATTACAAATTGTGCTGCTATAAACATGGGTGCACATATATCACTGTGGTATGATATTTTCAGTTCTTCTGGGAATATGCCTAGAAGAGAAATAGCTGGGTCAAATGGGACCTCCAGATCCAGCTTTTTGAGGAGTCTCCAGACTGACCTCCACAGTGGTTGCACCAGTCCACATTCCCACAAACAGTGCAGAAGAGTTCCTTTCCCAACATCCTCTCCAACACTTGTTGTTGGTAGTGTTTTCTATCTTGGCCATTCTTTCTGGAGTGAGATGGAATCTCAGTGTGGTTTTAATTTACATTTCTCTCATGACTAATGATGATGAACATTTTTTCATGTATTTATTTGCCATTCGTATTTCTTCATCTGAGAACTGTGTATTCATTTCAGATGCCCATTTTTGGATTGGGT